>CAJNOI010000252.1:0-41788 GCA_905250115.1 Adineta steineri
AATATTTTTATTTTCTTGAAATAAATACCAAAGTTTTTTATTGTCATCATTTTCATTTTCTTCAAGTTTAGAATTGATCACTAGAAAAAAATAATTTTATTTTTTTTGTATATTTTATTAAATAAGAAAATTACTTAATTGTTGTTCATTTGATGATTCTTCATTAGACGGTTGATAAATCATGATTTGTAGATCTTTAATTTAAGAAAAAGATAGAAAATTTAATTTTGAGTGTAATATATAAATCAAAATATATCCCTCATTTAATTTAATGTTGACTTTGTAGTTACAGAATTTATTTATTTCAATTAATATAAAAATAATTACCTTGTATAATTTCTTATTATTAAAACAACATATTATAGAAAAGAAAATTGTTATTGTAAAGCTGGTAATAGATTATATTGATTGATTTTATTCACATTTTGTCTCCCGAATAAAGAATAAGCGATGATGTATATGTGTGTATTATCACGCGCATAACAATACGAAGATAAAAGATTAAATACAAACAGAAAGCCAAGGTGAAAGGAAAAGAAAAATATATAATACTAGTAGTATGAAGATGGCGCTACTATTTAACGATTTCTTATTATTCTTATTTTTTATATGATTAGAAGATACATATGTAAAACATATGAGGTCGTGGTAAATTTCATACTGTCACCAGTTTCTATTAAATGACATTTATTTGTTATATCATGTTATTACAGAAATCAGCTATTTAATTTGCGCAAAACTGAAAACTATGGTAAGATATCGGATATTTACTCCTATATAGTAGTTTAAAATTTCGATATGTAATAAATATATCAAGTTTATTGATTTATCTCTATGTGTGAAAATTTAGCAGATACTCAGATATTAAATATTTACTTTCGTATAATCATTTAAAGTTTCGATAAAAAACAAATACATCAAGTATATTAATCTATCTATATGTGTGAAAATTCAGCAGACACCTATATATCAGATATTTACTTTTGTATAATAATTTAAAATTTTGATATATAATGAATACATCAGGTATATTAATCTATCTTGAATAAAACGTGGCCTGATGCCTAATGTATCGAACTTTCAGTTATGTAACTGAAAATATAGAAGATTTCATTTGAGTTGAGCGGTTATTGATCCTTTTCGAGGTTAGTAATAGTGTTCTTTTCAACACGTACTGGTTTCGTCATAAAGCTAACGTATTGACGAATCGTAGCTACAGTTTTTAATACTTTAGTTTTCGAGAAATAATTGTGATTACATACCAAAAGAAATTAATAGATAACAGAAACCTGCATATCGATGTAGGCATGTATGCTTAAGTGAATAATTATGTAATGTAGGTGATTTGTTTCGCGAACACCTATCGTATATACTTAAAATCAAACTGGCTGAAAGAGGAATGCAATCAAATCTGTTAAATCGTATATCTCTGGAGAACAAATCATAACGAACATGTGCAGCTATATCTCTTATGTAAAATCAATTCAAATACAGTCTACGTGACTAGACAGTCACGTTGGATTATCTTCATATTAATTTATGTTAAAGATTCACATGTAACATATCAAGGTGAAAAAAATTCGATGGCGGATCTGATGGTCGGATACTTATACGTTTCCGATGATTTTCGACTGCTAGATTTCAATCGGATTTCTATAGAATTCTATCTATGTTTGAATCTGTGATCGATCCTGTTCATTATGATTATATTTGGAATCTAAATTTTACTGAATGAAGGTGTGGGGTGGGATGTGGATTTCGGTGTACGTTACGTTGAATGTGAACCAAATGGACACATCTGCATCAACCACACCCACCCTCAAACCTATCAAGTTTATTGAATCAATAACTGTAGTCATTAGAGACAATCAAACTCGGCATTACTTCCTTTAATTTGACGAATCGATTACTGTTTCATGATGTACAAAAAACATTTTCCATTTAGAAAAAATTTCTGTTTCATTTTCTGGTTTATATCTTCATTTCGTCATTGTAATTACATCAAAAGAAAATGCTGCAGCTGCTAACAAAACATCAGTATCTTTCGTCAATAATTCGCCACAAGTAGACAGAAGAACAATTGAATATAATGAATAGACTTAATAAATTAATCTCGTCTATAAATCTTTTACTTTTATTTTTTTTCCTTTCACCACTATTCCTTTTATATTCATCAATATCTTGTAGAGAACATTTTTCTTTTTTATTCTCTGTCATAAATAATGGTCGATTATTCATTATTGAAAATAGAGAACAAATAAGAAAAATACTTCGTATAGATCATTAATATTCACAAATAACTGAGACGATATTTCATAATAAAAGGTGTGGGTGTGGGTGTAGGTGTGAGTAATAGATGATCATGCACACCAACATCCGCACCCACACCCACCCACCGACACCCACCCCTCAACTAGTCCATTATTTTGTCATAAAGGTACTTGTCCAAAATCAACATATTTTTATCAATCTATTCAACTTAATGTATCAACAACAGGATCATATACAATTCTATCATCAAGCTCGATGAATACATATGGATATATATACAATAGTACTTTTAATTCTTCATCACTAACTTTTAACAAATTTGCATCAGATGATGATAGTGGTGGTTCGAGTCAATTTATGTTTAATGTTACTCTTCAGGTTATGTGGAAATATATATTAGTTGTAACAACATTCAGCATAAATGTGACAGGATCGTTTTCTCTTGTAACTTCTGATCCAGGTCCTGTCAACTACATTATCCAATAGAGAAGAATAAAATTTTGACATGAATTTATCATTTTATTGCTTTTTGTTGCGTATAAATATCTTTATTATATCAGTTTACTCATTTTTTGCTTTGCTTTGGATTCATTACTAATTCATTGTTGTCTTGTCGTTTTTGCTTGAATGTTGCACTATTTTACAATGCTTCATCTTACATAGTCATCAATAAAGAGAAAAAACAATAAAGATGAAATATTACTTAAAAGAGCATTGTGCATCTTGAATGGTGTGGCTGAGTTTGTAGATAAAAAGAACATACCCTCTTGTATAATAGTTTCTGCTGAGAACTAATATTCTATACCCGCTTTTTATGACAATTTTTCCAACAACAAACGTAGTACTACACTGGAAAAAAAGAGTAGGGTGATAAACCTTTAAAACGTTTATCAGAATGCAACGAATAATATACCCTTTTCTACCATTTATCAGAGTGCATAAAACCCTATTATCTACCACTAAAAAAGCAAAAAAGTATAGTTTATCAAGTTAAAGTACCCGTCTGAATGACGTTTATTAAAAGCTTGCTCTGTTTCAAAAACGCGAAAATGGTATGTTATCCGTTGCGTTCTTATGAACCCTTTGACAAAAGGTATTTCAGATTTGAAAACCAACTAAGAAGAGTCGAACAGAACGTAGTTCAAGCAATTTATCAGTTCCGTCAATCAGAAAAGGGTTTTTCAAATAGTACTGCAGATGGCTGATCAGTTCCATGAAATAGGGTGGATGTGGGTGTATATGAAATGCAGATGGAGAAGAGTATCATACACAGACACACACCCTCAAGATGATTTTATTATGCATGAAAATGTTAACATTGTGAACATATGATTTTTAAGAGGCAATAGTATGACTTAATCGAGTAACTAATGCTGCTGGACGATCTATCATATATTGTTTTAATTTTGATGAATAATAAACAATAAGACAATATAATTCCTTTCGAAATGTACGAGAAGTCAAAGAGTAAACGTAGAATGATGCCTAATAATGATAAGAAAATAATGAAATGTAATTTTTGATTTCGTACAAAGAAATAAAAGACTTACAGCTGCATTTATATATTGCAAAAGAGTAAACATATTATAAACATAATTTTCCATGAAAATTCTAAACATTGATTTTTTATAATATTGTGTTAAACCAGCATAAAATAAATAAATAGTTACTGGTAATGATAAAATAACATTAACTATTATTTGTATAAGAAGCATTCGAAGTATTAACCATTCTTGTTTTTTTCTTCTTCGTAAAATAAGAGTCATAGTATTATGAATTTGATTACGATGTTGTTGAGTATTTCGTAGTGTTAATAAACCAAATATTGTCATTAATAATGGCATAGAAAGGCCATTGATTAATAAAGAATAAAAACTAAGAAATATTGAATATGATCCGGGGGAATTCATACAATTACGATTTGTTCCATTTGATGAAATTTGTATATCAAAATAAATTATTAAATGAACACACATAATCATCCAAAAGAAAAATGTTAACAAAATCATTTTTAAAGCTACTCGATACGATGAAAAACGATGTTAACCTGATTTACTCATTAAATATCTACACAGTACAGAATAATTCTTATTCAAAGAAAAAAGAATATATTTTACCTATCAATAGCAGCTAATAACATATATGACCGAGGTAACATTAATAAAAATCCAATAGCATAATATCTTAATTTACAAAACCATGACCATTGTACAGATGGATCAATATTAAAACTAATTTGAAGATATCTTAGTAATGCAACAATATTTAAATAAATAACATATCCAATTGAAGCAAATATAAAATAAAGTGAACATGGACTTGATCGAAGTTTTTTACTAATCGAAAATACGATTATATTTAGAATAGATCCTAAAGTACCAGCAACAATAATAATTGGCATTAAAACACTGAAAATATTTCTTTGAAATACAATGAATTCAGTTGTTGTCCACATTTATTTACACTTTTTTGAAAGAATAATGAAACTGAATCACTTTTGTATAAAATACTGATCAGCTAATCTTTGAAATAAGGAGCTTTAGTATACTCTAGTCACATAAGAAATGAAATCTTATTTTTATTAATTAGCAAAACTTCGGTGTAGTATTATTTTATTTCGTATGTTCCGATAATTAGAACAAAAATATACAATTTCATTTATTAATTTATTGAAGAGTAGATCCGATAGATGAGTAAAACTAATTATATGGAACAAACAAAAAGGTTTTGTCTTCTGTATTCTAAAAGTATTACTATCAGGGACTATAGAATGACATCTGCTTCGATGTTTTTAAATACCTTATTTAATCTTCATACAATATAATCTTATTTTGTTGGATAAAAAAATTTTGCTGTTTATCTCCAGTTAATAAACGGATCTTACTATTTTTGCCGATCGAAGTTTTAGCTTGTATATCGCTGTTCTCAGTACCTAGTAAAGTCGTTACGTCTGTACATTTACTATCTTGAGAGTGTGGGTGTAGGTGTGACACGATCTTGTATTCATCCACACTCTCTATTTAAAATATCTTCAGTAAAGATTATCCGAAATACATAGTATTTAGAGTATTGAAGTGGACATACCGAAGAGAATGCAACGTACATTTTATTAAATTCTTCTTTTTGTTCGTTTTTTTATTGCGGATCAGCTTAAAATCTTTTTCTGATGTTGCAAGTGTATCGAAGGAAGGCAACGAACTTACGAAAATGTATCATATTATCGAGATTCTGATCATTTATAATAGTAATTTGCCATTTTTCAATGTTCGAAACGGTTACAAATCGCGTATAAATTTCACGTTGACTATGTCTTCTTTACTACATGATTACTAATAACAGCAAATACTGTTTATATATTGTTATGAAGACAAATGACTAAACTAGTCTCTGATTCTGTAAGAGACAACTGACATTCATGTTTTTTACGTTCGTATATATACTTTTGATGAAGTGTTTATATGATAAAGAGAGCTCTTATATATGTTACTTATCTTGGCTTTATCTTCCACCTTGAATTTTTTGTTGCTCGATTCATATAATGGATGATATAGCGAATGCACATGTTTCACATTCTTCTTTAACTACAGCCAACGAGTGTCTCAATTGTCATACTGAAATGAAACACCACGATAATGCTGGTTAGTAGATACATATACTCTTCATACTGATATTTAGCCCTTATTTACTTATTTTAGGACAAATCTCATCGCAATCGCTTCCGAGAATATTGCTAAAAAATCAGGTGGTCCCTCCACAATGGGCGCTAATGGAGCGACTTTTGTTCGATCAATTGAACAAGGCTGCATTTGAATTCACAGCACGCTACACACGTGCAGATGGAACGTTAATCTGGCGACGAGATTGGCCAGGAATGGACGGATCTGACGATCCGTACGAAGGTTTTATGAATTTGGCGCTTCTCTATATCTTAGGTGGAAGTGATGAGTTGTATGATATTTCTCGTAAAATTTGGGATGGCATCACTTGGCAATGGACTGCATACGGACAAATTCATCGCGAGTTTGATGCGTATTATGATTGGATGCATCATGGTGAGGCTTACTTATACCTTTATTTTCTTGGACTAGCAGGACCATCAACCTTGAAGGATCGTCAGCGAGCCTTATCTTTTGCTGGCATGTACATAGGAGAGGATGAAGAAGCGCAAAATTATGATCAGAAACTTAAACTGATTCGTTCTCCGATAACAGGTAGTCGAGGACCACAATTTGTACTTACTGCTGAGGACTGGAGTACTCATCGTGGTATTTTGGATAACTATTTAGCACCTTATGAGGATATTCCCGATGTCGATTTTGCTAGCGGCAAATGTGCCTGGTCGAATGACCAAGTATATGCGAACATTATAGACTTTATGAACGAGCGAATGACTCGTGGTGATGTACCACTTAATCTAAATGCAACAGGTCTCGTTACTCACGCATTTCTTTATTCGGACGAAGAAAAATATCGTCGTTGGGTACTAGAATATCTGAAAGCCTGGAAGGAGAGAACTCATCAAAATGGTGGAATAATTCCGGATAACATTGGCCTAACCGGTAAGATTGGGGAGTATAACGACGGTAAATGGTGGGGTGGTTACTATGGATGGCGTTGGCCGCATGGATTCGTGACAATTATTGAGCCGTTAACGAATGCATGTATGAATGCTGTACTTTTAACAGGAGATATTAGTCAACTTGATCTGGCTCGGCAACAACTCGATGCGAATTGGGCATTGCGCCAGGAGTGCGAAGGTCACTGGTTAGTGCCATACAAACATATTGATGCAGGCTGGACAGATTATCGTAGACCAGCACCAAAATATCCGATTTATTTATGGATAATATCTATGGCTGATGAAGATTTAGAACGCATTAATCGTATTCCGAAAGATCATGATTGGAATGAAGTAATTGTTCCGACAGTATCCGGTGCGGATAAAAAGACGGGAAGAGATACAAAACATTATATTGGCAATACACAACCATGGTTTCAATATATTCGTGGTTGTAATCCTGAGTATCCACAGCGTATATTGGATGCCAATTATCAATTGATTGCACAGCAACTAAGGCGATTGCGATCAGAAGCAGGAAATCCTCTGAACTGGGCTAACCAATATAATGAAGACGATTTTTCTAGCATTCATGTTTGGCAAGAAATGTGTCCCCTGTATATGGAAAGTCTTGTTCAAGTCACCTTAGGTGGACCAATGCATATATCCCATGGAGGACTACAACATGCACGAGTACGATATTATGATGCCGAGAAGAAACGTCCTGGACTTCCGCAATCCATTGCTGCGCTAGTTAAAGAACTTAAAAATCATTCAGTCATTTTAGAACTGGTCAATGTCGATTTGTTTTCACAACGCATGCTTATTATTCAAGCTGGAACATTTGGAGAGCATCGATTCAACGAAGTACATACCTTGAACGAAGTGGGAGATGCGATTGAAACCACGGTGGTTAATCACAAATGGCTGGAAGTTGTACTTCCTGCGGGCACAGGAGCAACACTACAACTTACTATGGATCGCTATGTGAACTCACCTTCCTACGATATGCCTTGGTCAGATCCCGAGAAGAAGATGTATTTGCAAGGCAGAAATCTTGTTTAAAAAGCGAACTCATTTGATAATGCAATCGGAAATAAACTATTAACTTTTTTTTCGTGCCGAATAGATATAGTCGATTTTAAATTAATTTCTTTTTTGAATCAGTGCTTTTAAAGAACTGATCCTAGAACATCTTTTTAGATTTATGAAAAAAACTTCCAGATTATCCGGATTTTGAAACTGAAATTTTAACTGTTCAAGTTTAACATCTAGCAGTACTGAAATAACTATGAATTTTCTTTAAAATAAACTATTCTCTATTGATTTTAACCGCTTGAGAACGGGAGTGTTTATTTACATTCGGCTGTGATTGATTACAGCGCAACTTGTGTAGACTTTTTATCGTGCAAGCATAATTATACATACTAAAACAGGCGATGAATATGTCATCACTAGCATAATGTATTCAATATTTGCATTCAATCCCGTTGTAATGAATATATATTCTTTTCAACTTTTGGAGAACTTTCATTTTCTCTCAAAACAATCTCGTCTCCAAACAGTTAAATCAATGTTATAATATTAACTTTAGCTAAATATTGATTTTATTGATATGCTTCTTTCTTTATTACTTTAGCTGTGCTTTTTGTAATGAAATTTACAATTTGTTGCAACAAAATTGAATTTCTAATTAGAAACTTGCAGATTCAATTATTCTGTGATAAATTGTAAATTAGATGCAGTACTAGTTTTTAGTATAAGAAGCATTTCTTACCGATTAGTAATAGACTGTTATGAGATTGAGAAAACGGGAAGACACATTCTGAGATCAACAGAAAGAAGAAATGTATCACTATGTCACCATCTAACAAATCATAGGAAGTTTTTCTAAACTATCAAAACATGTACCAGTGTAGTCTTTGTCCGATTAATACATTTGTACACATACATGTGTTATTGAAAGTGACTTTTCGCTTGATTCTTCTTATTTTTATATCATCAATAACATAGAATAAAACTTTTTATTACCAAAACATATATTGTTATATAGCTATTTTATATGAAATGCTTCTTTAAAATTAAAGAATAAATTTTATTTGATAACAATTTCATTATCTAAAGTAACATTGATCTTGATGATGTGGGTGTGGGTGTGGTTAAAATAAAATACCTGCACCCTCACTCTCACCAACACCCTCAAGACGACTGACGATAAATTGATTTATTTCCGCGTTCTACGTATTACTCGTTAAATGTTCTTTTTCCAAAAACGTAGATCTGTTTGTTTCGACATTACAGAGTTAGTTTTTTCTTATTTGGTTTGAGTGAGTTACGTGTCTGATCAAATACAAATTAGTTAAAACATTTATTGAATAGAGATAAAAGCTTTTTTTAAAATTGAACAAACTAAACTGATGCACAGCAAAGCATAGACAAAAGATATAAGCTAATATTAATAGATGTAGATTTTACATAATAATTAATAAAATATGAATGTTATTAATTATATAAACTTGTTTCAGATAATCAAGATGGTCTATCTGTATATATTATGCATGTATTATCTTATTTGGATTACAAGTGCGAATGCATCACTTTCGACAATAGGCAATGTCTATTATAACATGAGTTATAATTCAACAGGCACCATAATCA
This sequence comes from Adineta steineri, assembly GCA_905250115.1. Taxonomy (NCBI): domain Eukaryota; kingdom Metazoa; phylum Rotifera; class Eurotatoria; order Adinetida; family Adinetidae; genus Adineta; species Adineta steineri. The sequence continues at coordinate 9,488 of CAJNOI010000252.1, forward strand.
CTCGTCTGACCGTAAAATATCAAATAACATGTGCTGCTCAATGTGCAAATTTATTTGCTAATTGCAGTACTGCTGTATTTGATAGTTTAACTATTCCTCAATGTTCGCTATATAGCGGAAAAGTTACGCCAGCGAATCTTACCGTCTCGATGAATACAATAGTTTATGACTTTCAGCAAAGCAAATTAGCAGGTAGGAAGCTAATTAAATTTGCTCCTAGACTACTTTGTATTTCTCTTTCATTCATGAATAAATGATATATCGTCATAGAGATGAGCATTAAGGACAGAAAAAATTTATGAATGGCAGAAAGTATAAAAGTGAAAGTTAAAGTTATTGATATTAGAAAAAATTTCATTATCAACTTCATTAAGAATAGCCATATATATTACTCGAATTTTCTGCAGATTACTATTATTTCTAAAGGCTTATAATGCTGATGGTAAGAAAAGAGACATAGGTATATGTAATCTCTTCAGCAAGATCGAAATTGGGACATCGCATTAACTCTCATAGCTTATAGGAGATTCTGGAAAATATTAGTGAACTTTTATGGATCATACAAATTAATCTACTATATAAAATACGAAAGAGAATATACATTCATCGATTTTGCCACGAATAGTGAGGTTTACTATATATTCTATAGATTTCATTTATTTTAATAGCTCCGATCTTATATCGTTGGAATACAACGGGCATCACTGTAGCTGGTGCGAGTAGTGGTTCTGCAGGCACAGCAGATAATATGCTCTCTCAACCATATGGCACCGCATTGGGTTCATTCAACTCACTTTATATTGCCGATCTTAACAACAATCGCATACAAAAATGGTTAACCAATGAATCGAATGGTACAACGATGGCTGGTCTATCCAATGGCACTGCTGGTGCAAGCTCAGTTGCTTTGAACTTGCCTACCAGTGTTGTGCTTGATTCTAATGATAATATGTATTTTACAGACAGAGATAACCATCGAGTTGTATATTGGGCAAATGGTGCATCATCTGGCACTACGATTGCTGGTATTCTAGGTACGAAAAGATAGAACAAAAGATTTTTAAACTATTAATCCTCATTTTATGCCTGAAATCTTTATTTAATATCTTTTTCTGATCTATTACTTGAAAATTGCATGAAAAGAAAGTCTGCTGAGAATAATCTGTTACATAGAGAGAACATATACTTAATTATTAGTAATTTCTGTGAAAAATAATGTCTTGTTATTGATTACTAAAATAACAGATCATTGAGAGCTTAAGAAATTGAAATAAATAATGAACACTCTTAGTATATTGTTATAAAAATTGAGCTCAGAACGCCTAATAGAATATAAGAAAAAGTTGTTCTATACAATTCTAATTTAGGTATTGCGGGATCTACAAACAATACCTTCTATGGCCCGTGTGGTATAGCCCGTGACTCAAGCACAGGTACACTTTATATAGCCGATACATACAATCATCGAATAATGCAATATCTTTTGAATGCTTTTTCGGGTACAGTAGCTGCTGGTGGAAATGGTGCAGGATCTGGTATTACACAATTGGCGTATCCATATGGTTTTACTTTTGATTCGTCCTCAAATAGTCTTTTAATTGCTAATGCTCAAACTAACAATATTGTTCGTTGGGTGTTAGGTGCAAGTAATTGGACACTCGTCATTGGCAGTCCTACTGGATCAAGTGGTAACACATCGACACTCCTCAATCATCCAATTGGCATCACGTTAGATCCAATGGGCAATATCTATGTAGCTGATTCAGGAAATCATCGCATTCAATTCTTCGTTGCAGGCCAATCCAACGGCACAACGATTGCTGGCGTTACAGGGTCACCTGGCATTAGTCAGAGTCTATTGAATACTCCCTGTTGGCTAATAGTTGATAATCGACTGAACTTATATATATCTGATTTTTCTAACAACCGAGTTCAATTTTTTTCACATTCTTAAATGTGAGTTTCATTCTTTATTACACATAACTCTAAATTTAAAAAATACACCTTTTATTCTTTAATTACTTCTGCATAACTTGAATACTTCATATGTGCCATTTCTTTATCATTTCAAATAAACTTAAATTCTTTTATTATAATCAAGTGAATATATTTTAATGATGAATCTAATACAATCGTTCACTCTTTTTTTTATATATCATATTTTCTAACTCGATACTGGCTTTACTCAATCTTGAAGGCAATGAAATAAAAGAAGCCTAAAATTTATTGACTTGTTTAATAATCGGTAAGATGAACATTAGAGAATTATTCACAAACTTTCGTAAGAAAACGATCAATGAAACACTTTTAACAATGGTAATTTGTACAAATCATTTCATTTTCTAGATACACACAAAGTTAAATAATCATAGTTTCAATCGTTTTTTAACAAAAGCTTTATTGCTTCATACCAAAAAATTTCTGAAACAAAAATCAATTAAACTATATATAGTCATCATGACTATAACATGTACAAACTTCAATCAAACAATTCCTACTTTGATAATACTTTTTTCATGGGGCTTTAAACTTTAATTAGTAAGCACAACAAAACAAAATGATTATAGCATGAATATTACATACCAATTCACAATTTAATTGGACAATAATTAAAAAAAATCGAGAAGCTGTAAATTTATGTTGAGAAAATAAAAGTATTCCTATGCTCAAATTCACACACTACTCCTGTAAACTAGGGTGTGGGCGTGGGTATAATAAAGACAATATTCCCACACCCTCATACTGGAGAGATTTTGAAAATATTAACGATAATAGGAGAAGACAAAAAAATATGAAAATAAAAGAAGTATCAATAATCACACTTTAAGAATGTCAATGAGTTATTTGAGATAGTCTTTTAAAAATTTTGTCTGCTACTTTATCCCAAGTATAATATTCTGCATGTTTTCGACATGTTTGAGATTTTCTTTTAAGTTCTGTTCGATTAGTATATGCTTGATACATATTTTGTGATAATGATTGAATGTTCGGTTCTGCCCATATTGGTTGTATTGCAGTTTTTGATCCAAACACACTCATTTTTCCGCAAGGATTTCTAAAACATTCGGTGACTTTTGCATCTATATAATAAGCACATTCATCTGGACAAAAGTCTAATGCAGGACCATATTTTGTGACAATAGGCGGTAATCCTGCAGCCATAGCTTCAAGTGTTGATATTCCAAAACCTTCACCTCTATACGAAGCAACATAAACATCAACACTTTTGTATAATCGAATCATATCCATATCAGTCATCTGATGATGTAGAATAATTACTTCTGGAGATAATGGTTTCTTTTTAAATTTCCTCAGTACATCTTCTGAAGAATCTCCATAAATTGAATGAATTATTAATGTAACATCGTCTTTACTTGAAAATCGAGCATTATATGCCTGAAGTAATACATCAAATCCTTTTCGAGATACTTCTCCTCCAATACTTAAGAATTTGAAAGTTTTTTTCGTATTTAATGGAAATGATAATAATGTCAAATTGAACTTCTCCGTAAATACACCATGAGGAAATACATGAATTTTGTTTTTATCTATGCCATTTGCTATATACGAACTTTTCCCATATTCACTTGGTGCCCATAATTCATCGGTTTTGTTCTGAAAACATCGTAGCCAATCAATGGGAATCGCATGTAGTTCCCATGGTTGTTGGTGCACTAGTATTTCTCCCTCAGATACATCATTTAAATTTGGCGGCCAAGTATTTCTAAATATTACTGTCTTGTTCTTAGAAAATAATAATTGTTTAGAAATTGATTTTTGATATTTTTCTATATAAGCATCTTGACGGAGGAAGAATGAATAGACTAATAAAGTTTCGAAAGCTGTTTCATGCGGATGTGCTGTTCTAACAATCGGTTTCATAGAGATAAGTAAATTTTTGTATGTAATTAATGATAAGAACATTTTACGATTAACAGAAGCAAATCCACTTCTTTCGAAAAAGCGACCATCCATTACTAAATGGATTTTTCGAGATTTTTCTTCTGAACATTGTAAAATATTTTCAGGTAAAATGAAAGCATTGTGTTCCATTCCGGATATAGACAATCTTTGTCCTTCGCAAGAATGTGAAAAAATATCAGGTCCAGGAATAAACCATTTTGAAGTATTAGTATTTTCTTTGCGGAATCCAATAGTTGAACCAATCAATCCAAAAGCATTTGTAAATTTATTTATTTTTGAAAAATATATTTTTATTTCATTGTTCGAACGTAAAATTTCCAAATTGATATTTCCGGATGCAAAAAAGATTCTTTGTTTTATATAATCAATTTGGATTAGACACGTGAAATTTTCTTTATTAAAATTAAATTCATCGATTCCTTCATGTCTATGCAGGATGATATATTGATTCAGCGTTTTCAACCCAATAAATTCGATCTCATATTTACTGTTGAATTTTCCGTTCAATTGAAGAAACGAATCTGAGTAGATTGTATAAATACCAGGTTTAGCTTTATCGTTGGCTAGAGATAAGAACACATTTTGACCATCGAAACTCATTGTACCAGTATTATTCCAATACATTTCCGTTTTGTATGGATCATCGGTTAATCTGTGTTTCAAAGAGTTGTTAAAAAGAATTGTATATTGTTTAGCGATATTGTCCCAAGTCCAATTTTTCACCGATTCACGACCATTCTTACTAAACATTTTCATTCGTGTCTGATTTGTTAGAAATGTGATAATTGATTCTGTTATAATTTTATCATCGTCGAATGAAACTATAAGACTTTTATCATCGGTCAAAATTTCATGAGAAAATATATTCGGTGTCGAAATAATAGGTAAACCATATGACATAGCATTTAACAAAGTGACAAAAGTCAATATAGTTTTATCAAGAACTGAAATATAAGCGTTTGCTCGTTTATATAAGGCATTTAATTCATTGGTCGACATAGATTTATTTGTCCACGTCACTTTATCTTCAACTTGAACATTTTTCACTGCTTGAGAAAGATTTGAATTTATTGTAAGAGATTCTTGAACAATAATTAATAGATACAAATTAGGAATTTTCGAAATTATGGATTTAAGATTGAGAATTAATCGTTTGCAATCTTCATTTGGATGATTTGAAATAATTGAAAGTAATACAAAATCTGTATCTTTATATTTTGATAATATTTCAATTGATTTGAAATCTTTCGAAGACTTTGGTATGGATATTCCATATGGAATATGTAAAATTTTCTTTTCTTCAACTCCACATGTGTGAACTAAACTATGATAATCAAACCAAGTAAGAACAATTAAGTATGCACCATGATTTGACATGTATCTGACAAGACCTATCACTTCTAAGCTTGGATTGACTAAGCAGGAATGCAAGATGTAATATACTTTGACATTCAAAGAGAGTTTACATCCTAGATGAGCTAACTGCCACATATTTGAAGAAACTTCAAAATCTTGAATTATAACAATAGAAGTAAAATTATTATCATAAATATACTTCGCAAAAGTCTCATTAATTATCGTTGAGGACTGATCATATCTTCGGAGTGCAAAGGTGTGTAAATTGCATGAAGAATGAAAGTCTTTCAATGTTTGTAGCGAAGAAATAAGATTTTTTGTAAATTCCATCTTCAAATAATCGGATGAATCCCTTGTTAATATTACTGCTACTTGACATCTTTGTATTTTACTTATTTCTCTTCCGATATTATTAAATAGAAGCTTCACATTTGTTGAATAATTATTGTATATTGGTATAAAAAGTAATCCAACAATAATAAAAACTAATAAGACACGTGTGCCAACAGGTGCGATATCTTTACAACATACCATCCTTGTATGATATTATCCTTGTGCAATACGACAACCGCCACGTGAAGGATACCGCTCTCGGTTTTTATGGCAATATTTTTTTTTCTTTTCCTTGCGTTGTAACTTCGATCGTTACATGTGCATATTCGTTTTCTCTTCTGTTCTGTTCTCTTCTCATGCATAACGAGTAACTTACTGTGATTACTCCATAGATATGTGTAAAAGAAAAGTAATCACTTTTCAAAATTATTATTGCGTTACCTTACCTTATTATTTCTTTCACTTTTTATTATTGATTTTATGTTATATATTTTCTTATCATTGTTATCAAAAAATGAAATCAGAAATTGTCTTCTTTTCCATTCGAAGAATGTTATCATTGATGTAAAAATAAATGCACTAATAGAATCATATTGAATGTATCAAAAAATTAAAGTGATTGAATACTCTTAAAATTGTCTATTGTTTTGTAATGGTTAGATTATGAAAATGTTCATACGACTTGACTAATATTGAGTAAATTAATTATAATTAATAATTGAAAGTAACAGTTCAATACTAAATTAAACGATACTATTCTAAAAATAATGGTCGATAGATTTCTTGTAGTATTATAATAGTTTATTGAGAACTAAGATATATAAAAATACACGTCACAACAAAAAACAAAAAAGTATAATGATATTTTTTGTATATTTTCAGGAATAAAAGGTTTCTTTTCGAATACCATGTAATGTAAGGTTCGGAATAAATATAATGAAAAAATTTAGTCTTGTACAAAGACCTGACGAGCTTCTCAAGGACGATAATACTTCGCGTAAGCTGCGCATATACCGAAGCCACAAAGAAACACTATGGTACCAATAACTATTCCAGCAATAGCTCCACCCGATACTCCTGACTTTGATTTGTTGTGCTTTGGATAAACCTCGTGAAATTTCACTCTTAGTTGTTGTTGTTATTGTTTTGAGGGTGTGGGTATTCTATTCATTCTACATCCACATTTTCATCCATACCTTCATCGATACTTAAGAATTTCTTACTAGTTGATTGTATCATTGCCAAGATTGTATTATCAATCGATATATATTAATACTTACTTTTGTTTCACTTAATAAATACAGTTCCTATGAAAAGACATTACAGAACAAACCTGATTCTCTTGCTTGCATCATACATTTATGATTGCATAAGATGAATATTTTCTTTGTATTACGTAATTCCGAAGAAAAATTACAAAAATGAATCATAGCAGTGGATAGTTTTGATCTATCGACCTTCGGATTATGAGACCAACGCGCTACCTCTGCGCCACACTGCTGGTATATATTTTCGAATGAGTAGTACAAAATTATAGAATAGTAATTACTCGATATTATACAATATCAACTGTTGATTACCTATGAAAAGCATCAGTTATCTCTTTTAGATATTAAAATTAGTATGCAAATTATTGTTTTGACTCGAAAGAATTAATCAAATAGTAGAAATATACTTGCTCTATAATCTTATGTTATTTAATTTCTATTTTCTTTCTAACAAAAGTATCTTTATCATTATTCTTTTTCGAATTTTCGTTATTTTAGTTCCTGTTTTCAAAGAGAATCATTTGGATAGAATCCAATTTGTAAAGATAGCATTTTGCCTATATCTTTTATAACATCATTAATAATCGAGAATGTTTCTAGTATACTTTTTATTTATTATCGCTATCGGTTTGTAATGATGAACTTTATGTGTGGAGTATAACCTCATCATGTCGAAACTTCTATGTTTTATTGTTATTACAAATATACAGAACAATCAATGAACAAAATGTGGGTGTCGGTATGGGTGTGAGTGAAGATTTTGAATGAGTAGAATACTGACACCCACACCCTACGACAAGGAATTAACTTTGATAAACAGAAAAGCTTAAGAATTGCTAAATATGTTATTACAATAGTGGTTGTTATCAATTTTGCTGTTTATATTTCACAATTAATTAAACTTCATGTTTTTATTGATAAAACTGAAAAACGAAATTGAGTGTGAGTGTGGTTTTGTTTCTTCATTATTCATACCCACATCCTCAAGATGAGTTTATGTTCCTGCAAGTAATAGTTGACTATTATTTTCAAATAATTTTTTTTCATTGTGTACACATCTGTGTTAACGATGAGGTGATATTAACTTATAGCGATCAGTAATAAGAACTAGATATTTGATTAAGAAAAAAAAATCAATTTTCATGTTTTATTTTATAAATACAATTGAAAAAAAAATGAAATAAAAAGAAATATAATATCTTGATTAAAAGAATAAACTACATTTAAATGTTTATATATCAATCTTGGCAATACGACGTACAAGTTCATCGAAATTGAAATGAGTTTTAACTGTTGTTGATGATGATGGTGATGCGTTTGTTATCATGCCTGTTGTTTCTTCGTTATTGATTAAATCAGGTGTTAAAACCATAATACAATGTGCGAACCAATTCTTTGGTTTCACAAGTAAACATCCTTCACGTTGTAACTATAATTATAGATTTATAAGAAATAAATAAAAAAAAGTATATTCAATCAACTTACAAGTACAGCTAAAGCTCGATCCGATGTAATAACAATTGTACGTTTGTTTTTTTCATGATTTTCAGGTCGACGAACTATATCTACTAACATATCATCAGTTGTTTTATATGTTGGTTGAGCACTTGTAACTTTAACGGTATCAATTTGATCTAATTGACGTGTTAAATCATAAATAAGTTCAACATTTGGTATATGCATCTGTTGATTCCATGCTGCAGCTACTTCTCCTATAGCACGTTCAGTTTTTTTACCAGCTCGATTTAAACATAAACGACGAAGAGAATCAACAACAAACATCATATTATTTCCATCAAGATAAACTTGTTCAATATCACGTGGCCAATCTTCTCGTTGATTTATTGTTATATAAGCATTATGAATATCAGCTACTGAAGCTCGTTCTTCTCGATGATGACAACGTTTATCTTTTTTTTCTTGCATTCGAGTTTGTGTTAATTCAATTGAACCATTGCATTCATGAAATGTTGCTAATACTTTTCTTGGATTACCATGTACACCAGCTAAGCGGAGTTTTTTAAGATTTTCAAGATCATCCGAACTGAAATCATGTCGTTTTCTACATGTTTCATTATCTTCTTGTGTTGCCATTGCTGGTGATGTACTTCGATGTTCTTTTCGTTTGAGATGTTTCTCTTGTCGTTCTTGTACAAGTTGTTTAACAACATCGATGTCTCCATTTGATTTTTCTAATAAACGTGCTAAAATTCGTTTATTTTTTATTGGAAAACCTTCAGCTTCAAGTTGAGCAATTTGATTTGCATATTTTGTATCACATTCAGCAAATTTTGCCTTTATTTCAATGATCTATTATTATTATTGACATATTCTATCTACTATCTTTATACTTTAAAACACAAAACTTACCTTGTTAACATCACCTTCATGTTTCTCCAATAATCGAAGTACCCATGGACGATCTACATTAATACCAGACGTAGCTAATTGAGCTAATTGACTTGCATATTTTGTTTTCAATTCTTCTCGTCGTTGACATCGAGATGTACTAGTATCTCGATCTTCATGACAATGTTTTGTTTCAACGTCTTGTATAAATTTGTTAACTTTTTCTAGGTCACCATCAAAACGTTCCATTGTTTTTAATAAACGGAAACGTTTACATGATTGAATTGATGGATGTTCCTGTTGTAATGTTGTTATTGCTGGACCAAAACGTGTTTCAAGTGATTCCCATTTATTACAACGAGCTTCACGTTGACTAAGACGTGCACAAACCTGATCAAGAAATATATATATATATAAGAAATATATTATGCTAAAATATAATTTTTAATTTAGTTTTTTTTACGTTGATATATGAATATCAAACAACCTCTATTCCCCCGCATCAGAGGTATTCGCGGGCTGATTTATATATATTTTATATTAAAAAAAAAGAATTATACCTTATCAAAATCTCCACCATGTCGTTGTAACATGTGTGTTAATTTGTTTTCATTTATGTGTGGAAAACGTTCCTTGAGCATGGTTAATTGTTCAGTATTTTGTTGTTGTTCGTTTGTAGACATGTTTGCTTTGTATAAAGAATAATATGAATAGAGAACAACAGAAAAAGTATCGCTTTATATACTCAATAAATGAGTAATCTTTGTAACTTACGCAATACAGGTGAAATACTATTACTAATTCTCTTCTGAGCCAATCAAATACTTTTGTCGACGTGGCAAACAATTTTTACATTGAAATGCTATCTTATTCAAACAATGATGACTCATTCAGGTAAACATTTTGTACTTACGAAACCTCTATGAGACAAAACATCAGAATTTTCTTATTTTTCTAGAATGAAATTTACTATGATTATGAGTCATCTTTATCAATGATGTAGTTGCAACACTTTGTATCGATTGTATGTGATTCATTCAAATATAATCGACAGAAAACTATTAAATGATAAAAACCTGTTTGAATATTTAAAATACATAAATAAAATAAAGATAAAATAAATTTTTTAGAATAAATATGATCTGTTCTTCAGAAAAACCAAAAACAATACATTTATTCATGATGCGGTAAAATTTTTTATTGAATTGATATTGCAATTTAATCAAACGACAATAAAATGTTCAACAACATCATTATAAGTCGTTGTCGAATTTGAAAAATCTGTTTTTAGTTTGTCCTTTTTTCATATGATATTAAAATATTTTATCAGTATACAAATAATACTTTATTTATATTTTACGCACGACTATATTGTTAAATTAGAAGAATTTTATTTTAAAACTTATTATGTATAATATTAAAACTTGTTTTTTTTTCTCTATTTTTATTTTTTGTAAAGATTAAGTCATTTTAATCAGTTTCGTCCATCACATTTAAGGGTGTGGATGTGGGTATGAGATGAGAGTGTGGGTTTATCCTCCTCAAACATACATATACCCACACCGACACCCGCCCACACCCTTAACGTTTATTTGTTGTAGTTTTTTAATCAAAGTTATTAAGTTAAATTCAGTTCTCAAGAAAAAAAAATCCCAGAAGACTTTGCATTATTCTTTTATTCAATACAAAAAACTTTTTTTCTTTATTTCAAAATCAAAATTTTATTCACAAAATTATTTTAAATTTTTGAATTCGATCATTTTCCGAATCAGCAACATAAAGATTTTCTTCACTATCGAATGATAAACCCATGGGATAATTCAATTGATTTGATTGATTTCCATAACCATTTCCACCGACAATAACTTCACCTTCTTCTTCTCCTTCACACCAACGCATTACTCGATGATTATAACGATCTGCCACATAGATTTGACCCATATGATCAACAATCACCCCTTCAGGATGATTTAGTTGTTTGAGACTATTTCCTTGACCATTTCCTCCAGCCACAATCATTCCTTCTTTTGCATCTTTTTTCCATTTCATCACACGATGATTGTTCCAATCTGATATATAGAGGGAATGATATTCATCAATAAAAATAAAAGTAGGTTTATTAAGTTGATTAAGATGATTTCCTTGACCATTTCCACCTGCAACTAATTCACCTATTTCATCTCCTTGTTTCCATCGTCTTACTTCATGATTGTGAATATCAGCAATATAAATAAATCCATTTTCATCGATTGCGAGACCAAAAGGATAAGTATTTCGATTAGTAATTTGTTGATTTGTTTGATTTTTATAAAAATATCGAATTACTCGTTGGTTAAAAAATTCCGAAATAATAAAACAATTGTTTTTTTTATCAAAAATTATATTTGTTGGACCATCCAATTGATTATTTTGATTTTCTTTTCCATTTTCGCCTGCAATGATTTGACCAGTATTTGAATTCAATTCCCATTTAACAATACGATTATTCCAACAATCAGCAATATAAATTGATTTATCATTATCAATAAACATCCCATAAGGACTAGAGAGTTGATTTAATTCCTGTCCATTTCTATTTCCATTTCCTCCAGCAACAGTAATTCCAAATTGTTGATATTTATTCTTTTTTGTTTGATCTTCTTCTAAAATAAAAGATTTTCTTTTTATTCAAGATCTTTTTCATTATTTTTAAATCAAAGAAGGGCGCAAATGAGAAGAAATATTTGTATGACCAATAATTTTATAAATTCTCAGAAAATTTGATTTTCATGAAAAAAAGACGAAATAAAAATAAATAATTAAGAAAATGATTTGAAATTTCTATAATATAGATAAATGTTTCGAATAATTTCTATAGGTGAAATGATGATATTATTTGTGAAAGAGATTTTTTGTTAAATAATTAATCATAATATAGAGGAAGATTTGAAAATATTTTCCTATGATCAAAAATAAAATAAATCTAATTGATTGATTAACAATCCTTTAAATACTTGTTTTCGATTGTGAAAAAATATTTATTTTAATTAGAAAATAAAAAATTTCTTCTTATTCTCTTTCTCGTAGAGAAGAGTCCAATAAACATAAATTGTTTGCTTGACTGTGTCTCCGCAGGGTCAAAAAAACATCGAAAATTGTTTTTTCGAAAAAGATATTTGTAGAGGTTTTTCGATACTAAGAGTTCGAATCTGAGGTCTGGTGGGTGATCACGATGAAGGAGGAGGGTAAAGAGGGTGCATAGATAAAAAAAACATCGAAAACCTATTTTCCACGATTTTCAGTTGTTTTTTCAGTAAATGTGAAGAGGATGCATTTTGATGAGAAACACCTAAGCTAGTCCTCGAACGAGCATTACTTGTAAATTAATCTTCAAAAAATATTGTAAATGAAAAACGTTGTTACTCTTCATGAAAATTTTTATTCTGAATATTTATTTAAGAATATTCTCAATGGGAAAAATAATTCTAAAACGATGGGTGAAATTTCTTTTCAATGCTATATTAAGTCGTATAAAAATAGTAAAGATCACATTATGAATATTGTTTTAAGAGAAATTGTTACTTAATTGATAAAAATAATTGATGAGAAAGTTCTATCTCAATCTGAAAGTCGATGAAACTATTCTTTAGACAGAATTACTGTTACTGTTATTTAATGAAGCATACCTTGTTTTATTTGAGATTGAGTTGGCATTTTATATAGTATTGTTATTGGATTCTTTGGTACAATCACTGTACTAATTGTAGAATAATTTGATTGATAGAAATCTTAATAAAAAGAAAATGTAATGATTTTATTTGACAATAATACAAAAAAAAAATAAATAATTTAGATTAGAAGAACTATTGTTTTAGTTTTTGAAATAATTTAATGTAGGAATATTAGGGGTTGAAATCAGCTAGAAACAGGGTTATTAGATGATACACTTGAAAATCCGGAGAGATTTTTAAGGATTATTTTAATTCCTTAAAGTTCAGTTTTTCAACAGAAGTATCAATAGTCTTAATATAAATCTCTACAAAATAAATTTTAATGAAAATATGTCAAAAGATAGTTAACTTAACATAATAATAAATCATAAACTATACACTTACATATTAAATAATACGTTGTTTTTTAGAAAATATCCGAAAACTGGAAAATCCAGAAAAACTTTCAAAATCTGGAGGATCTGGCTAACCTGACTAGAATTGATTTATCGTTTTCACAGTTTATTTCAACAAGATCATGGGGGTGTGACGAATTTCATCCATCATCATCTCTTCTATATTCTTGTATGTACATACACATCGGTCATTTCTCTTTCTTTGTTTCCGTGTTCAATTTCTTTCGTGACCGTTTCGCCTCATTGGCGATATATAATCAGTTATTGTTCTTTCTTCTCTCTTCGTTTTCTTATCCGTTCATCATTATTTTTATATTCATTCTTAAAATAAAATATTTTCGAAACAGATTTAATTTTCGTCATTATTATTTAAGAAAAGATTAACAAATTGAACATATTCAATGGTTAGTTACGAGAACAATCAACACTTTTTAAAGAATTCTAAATAAATAATTCTTGTCAATATTTAGCCTGAACCAGAGAGTAAAAACAGTATTAAACAATCTACTCGTCCACAAACAGGATCGTAAGTATTATTTAATTTATTTATTCGAACTATATCTATGATTTTAGATCTTTATTTCACCGAAAAACAATATTGATATTAATTATCACTGCTGTTCTTAGCCTAATAACAATTATTGGTATTACAATAATTTCTATATACATTAAAAAGGCCGAAACATTAATTAATAAAACTACAACTACAACCGATGCGTCGACAACAGTAAATGGTAGAGCTTTTTTTTTATAAAAGAAAACATAGATGCTGACATATTTCTGGGGTCCAAATGTAGTCGTCCAAAAAAATTATTGATTAAATACAGAAAAAATCTATTACAGAATGAGAAGTACTATTTCCAAAAACAGAATAATAATACTCAGCACTCAGAAATGATATTCATAAAACAGAGCAATTATGTTCTGTCTTTCGGAATTTTCAGATTTGAATATTTTAGAATATTCACTCACACTCTTTATTTAATAAAAAATAAACCAACAAAATCTTTTGTATCATTTTTATTTTTCTTCCTTTTCTTTTCAAATGAAATATTTCTTAGTTTATTTTAAAAATTAAACTATCTTTCTATAAAAATGCATTTTCTTCAAAGTTTCCATTCCAAAAAATAGAACTTCTAAATACTTTATTCTTCTGAGAATGATGTCATTGTATTTTCCAAATAAAATACTTCAAATGATTTGTTTTTCGTCAACAAATTGTTATCAAAATTGAATAAAAAAATAAATTAAATTTGTTTTTTTCATGTAACATATTTATGAACATTTCATTCAAAATTAATCTTTTCTTTTTCTTCGATTAAAAATAAATTTTCTTCTTTTCATCAAAATCTTTTTTTTCGTCATTTTCTAGAACCAAAATTTAACAAATGGAAACAAAATGCCATTACTGTGGCTGGTGGAAATGAACAAGGGAAAAAATCAAATCAACTCGATGACCCTACTGGAATCTTTATTGATAAAAACAAAAATATTTTCATTGCTGATTTTAATAATCATCGTATTGTTGAATGGAAATATAATGCAAAGGAAGGACAAATCATTGCAGGTGGGAATGACGCAGGAAATCGAATGGATCAATTGCATTATTCAACAGATGTAATTGTTGATCAACAAAATCATTCGATCATCATTGCTGATCGTAATAACAGACGAGTAATTCAATGGTTGAATCAAAAGCAACAAATTCTCATTGACAATATTGACTGTTTTGGTTTAGCAATAGATAAAAATGGATTTCTTTATGTTTCTGATTGGCTGAAGAATGAAGTGAGACGATGGAAAATGGGTGAATACAATGAAGGAATTGTAATGGCAGGTGGAAATGGAAAAGGAAATCAACTTAATCAACTTAATTTTCCTGGTTTTATCTGTGTTGATGAAGATCAATCTGTTTATGTATCAGATAATAACAATCATCGTGTGATGAAATGGAGAAGAGATGCAAAAGAAGGAATAATTGTGGCTGGCGGAAATGATGAAGGAGGAAATCTCAATCAATTGTATTATCCTGAAGGAGTAATTGTTGATGATTTAGGTCAAATCTATGTGGCAGATGCTATGAATGATCGAATAATGCGTTGGTATGAAGAAAAAAAAGAAGGTGAAATTGTTGTTGGTGGAAATGGTTATGGAAATCAGTCAAATCAATTGTTTGATCCCATGGGCTTATCATTCGATAATGAAGAAAATCTTTATGTTGCTGATTCGGGAAATGATCGAATTCAAAAATTTGAAATAATTTTGTGAATAAACTTTTGATATTGAAATAAAGAAAAAAAGTTTTTTGTATTGAATAAAAGAACGATGCAAAGTCTTCTGGGATTTTTTTTCTTGAAAATTGAATTTAATTTGATAATTTTGATTAAAAAAGACAAACAAATGAATGTTAAATTCTTCATCTTTTGCCAAATTTTGTAGAAGATAAAAAAAAAGAAAATATTTTGTACTTTGAATTAAATTAAATGCAAACTATTCGAGAAGAAGATTTTGTGTCTGATAAAATTCTATTACAATATTCTTAGCTTTTTGATTTGATAAAATTTGAGAATTGTTTGAAATGAACAGAAAAGGAATCTTCTCATGATAACTTAAAAATGAAAATTGAATTCAAAATGAATTTTATTGGAAAAACAAATATTAAAAAGATTTTTATATAGATAAAAACAAAGAAAACTTACGAAGGAAAAATGCACCAAGAAATCCAAATAAAATAAAACTTTTGAAATGATACTTTTTAATTTCAAAGAATTTTGGTGAACGAATTTTTTCATTTGATTTCTCTTAATTAAAGTTTAAAAAGATTTGTTATATTTTTTCATAAAAGTTTAAATAAATATTTAATAATTGTAATGTCATATTTAATTCAATTCCTTCAAATCAATGAAGTTTTCTTGTGAAAAGATTTTCGTTTTGTTCTTGTTCTTTTTATTCAAATTTGATGAAAATAAAAACCATTTAAAGACATTTTTATTACTTAGTCCATATTGACAATTCGAAGTAGAATTTCGTAAGAAAAACGTCTCATCATAATCATTCGGAACTCAGTCTTTTCATTTTTCTCTAACGATATAATATTTATAGAAAAGTTTTGATGGTCTTGCTATTTTTGGTCTCTGTTGAGCAAGGATTAATAATGTGAAATAGTCTGTTATTTTTTCAGATTGATTGTATCATAAAATGAACAGAATCTATAATAATTATAATGGAGTATACATTTGGTTCGATTCTCTTACTAACAGTCACAGTGATATCGTTGAGACTGAATAATGTTATAACGAGTTAATTGATCAGGTTATTTATTTGCCTCTCACCATAACATTGTAAATTTATGATATTATAATCAATAATGAATAGAATGTTTTGGCTTTCATAATACTTTTTTGTTATTCTATCAAATACAAAGATATTTCATGTTAAAAAAACTTTACTGTTTATTAAAATTGTAGGTAGTGACGCAAATGAGCATAATTATAACAGATGTTATTTTATGTTTATCGTCACTGTATGTCTATATATAAAACACAGTTCCAATAGTAAATAGCTGATTTTGAACAATATCATATTTTAGAATTAATATATCTGCTATAAAATATCACTAAATTTTAATCAAAGAAACACATGATATAAATCAAAGAAACACATGATATAAATCAAAGAGATTCTCCTGAATAAGATCGAAAGTAAAAATGCCGAAAAAATATGAGATAGACACATTATTAAAGGGGGAACAACTGATTATTATGATTCCAATGATTCTACTATATGGAATCAGATGTATTTTCCTTTCCTAAAATTATCTGTTCTTTGCTAATATTTTGATGATTCCGACTGATTCTAAAAGACACATAGTCTTTTGATCAAATTCAAGTTAACCATCTTGAGGATGTGGATATGGGAGTGGCTAAATATAGATGAATGTCTGTATTTACACCCATCCTCAAACGTCTTTCTCTATTTTTCCCCTTAAGTTGTTTCGAGCATCCAAAGTCTTACCATTGTCATATTTCGACTTTTTTTCCTTCGACATTTTTACTTTCGATCTTAGTTGGGAGAATCTAATATTCTGCATCAACAGGATATGGGTGTTGCTGTGAATATTGAAAGTTATATACTCCCACACTCAAGATTTTACTAATAGAAGCAATAATCGAAATATGTTAATGAACTGATTCACATTTATTATTATACTGATAAGTTGTTCATCTTCAAAAATTCTAAGATAAATAAATGCATTGTTTTTCAATGAATTGACAATTATTGAGAAAAGAAAAGAAATTCACCCGATCAGAAAAAATAATTAATTCATATTTTATTATATTGTTTGCCTGGTGAGCACTAAACTGATGATGCTAACGAATTCAACTTGAAAATACTGTTTTTTTTTGAGAATAAGATAAAATATTTTTATAAAATCATTTGCCTTATTTGCTTTGAATGAAAAATATTTATTGATTTGTTAAATATTCGTTGAATTCAGAAATAAATTCTAAATTTATTTTTTTTCATTTATCAATAAAATAGAATAATCATTCAATTTATCTTCACCATTTTATTATTAATTAAAATTCTTTAATAAAATCTTTCGAAAAGAATTTTTATTTTATTTTTTAAAATTATTCATAAACTTTCTTATTGATCAAAAAAAAGATTTATTAAACAAATGAAATTTCGAATTTGTTTTTTCTTTTCAGTTTTGATTTTTTAATCTTGAGAGCGTGGGTTTATCTTCTTCAAACATACCTACACCCACACCCAGCAAGATAAAATATTATATATCATAGCTTTGAGTATTTATTTATCGTTCTTCTTTATCTATTATAATTTATTTGTTAAAATTTTATGCCTTCATTCTGATATTAGTCATCATAATTCTGTATTGTGAATCAATCTTTTTATTAGAGATTATAAAATACATAAATCGTTGGATGGTTCAACACATATATACGCGTAATTGTAGTGTAACACGAAAAATATGTCTTTTCATTATCGTACGAACGAAAGCAGTGAAGGAAGTCTTATTATATATAATTAAGCAGCTAAAACTAAACAAAATAAACCTACGAATACAAGCTTCTACGTTCGCGCACATGTATATGCTCCGTTGCGAATAATTTCTTCTTACATATATTTTTTCTTTATCTACCTTTATATTATAATTAAAGGCAAAATGCATTGACGCTTGTCAATAAAAACACAACCTATACATGCATGTGTTATAATACGGACGTTATTTAGGCTTAGTCATCACTGTATTATAAGAAAAAAACAAAAAAAACGCCCTTTTTTCATAATGTACTTTTTTACCTAATTACTTACTATGTACTTTTATTCATTTTTCACTTCAATCATCATTTAATATCCTCTAACGGTAATAATTACCATGTAAAAAAAATTTAAGTAGCTGCTTTATTTGACTGATAATATAAATATAATATTTTATTACATTTTATCATTTTCCTACAAAGTAAGAAAAATAATGATTTTGTTTTGTGTTACTCTGTTATAGATTATCGATGTTCATTTCAAAAGTAAAGAAATATGAACAACTATCCACAACAACGAACAATATCAAATAGAAATGTTCCCATACATAATGTGATGGAAACATTAATTCCATTTAATGATGAACAAATAAATTATCGGCAACCTAAATTTAACAGAAATGTTCATATACAAACGGAATTAACTGCTATGAAACTCGATAATGAAGCAGAAAATTATCGAAGACACAAATGAACTAAAAATGTTGAGATTCAAGCTGCATTTACAGATATTACCTTGGATGATAATGTAACGAACGAACGTCAACAGGCAAGAAATTCAAGAGCCAAGGTCAAGAATGATTCAGCGCATAAGTTAGATGGAGCAGATGAAAGACAAACAATGAGATTAGAAGAAGATTCTAATATAGACAGAAATAGATCGAATCAACAAGATAGACGAAATACAAAAAATGTTAATAAAGATATCATTAAAAGTGATGGCACAGAACTAAGTCCTATTCTAGGATATTCCGAAGAACCTCTACTACCACTTGCACAAGCATGTGCTCCATTGAATGATATCTTTCATAATTTATCATTCTATGTTCAATTAACATTAAAAGAAACTCCTGAACAACCACCTGATGGATTATCGGTTGATGAAAGTGCTGCAATTCGTCTCTATACAATTGAATGGGATAAACCTCATCGAAGTCTTTATTCAACACTCAATTTTAATCTTAAAAATAATGATCGGCAAGCACTTCTACCTTTTCACAGGTATCTCAAATTATTCTTAACTGCTCTTGTTAAATTACCATGTGTTCCACCATTAAATGTTTGGCGTGGAGTAACTAAAAATTTAAGCGAAGAACTTCCACCTGGTAGTGCTATGACATGGTGGGTATTTTCATCATGTACAACTGAAATGACTGTACTGGAAAATAATATGTATTTGGAACAAGAAGGTGATCGAACACTTTCTTCTGTTGAAGCTATCAATGGTCGAACAGTAAGAGCGCATTCATATTTCGTTACTGAAGATGAAATTGTTCTTATGTCAGGTACTCATATGATAGTTCAATCACAACTTGAGGGTGTGTGTGGGTGTGGTTGTCTGTGCTGTTATCTTACACTCACACCCACACCCATATTCAACTTATCTTTTTTTATTTTCACTTTTTTTTACACATTATAGAATTGTTTTTCAATTTGCGTTTATTTATTTATATTTTTTTCTTTTTAAAATCTTTAATAAAGGTCTATAGTTTTGATTCAATCTTGCTTATGAAATTTAAGATGAAATATCCATATGTGGATGTAGTTGTTCATGTGACTATCTAACGTTCATCACCCACATCTACATTTATAACAAGTTACAACTTTAGTACTATGGATTTGTTAAAAGTCGGAATTTATTAAATAAAAGATTTGTTATAATAAGCAACAAAAGGTAGAATGAAATAAATTTAATTTAAGTTGTAACAATAAAATCATGTCGTTTGAAATCATTGAACCACGTTTGTCGATGATATTCATCTGGTAATAACCGATAATTTTGTTGATCATCCATTTGAATATAGCCAACCAGTACTGTAGTTTTCACATCTGTACCTGTCCCATTCAACACCTTACATGCGCGAGGTGTTGTGTTCGCTTGATTCTCAGCACTTACAAAGAGACAGAAATGACAACCAAAATTTCTAAATGATTTATCTTTTGATAATAGATCTTTTTCTATCTGTTCTTTAACATCGACCATAAAGTCGTAAAGTAAACGTAATTTCTGTGGCTTTTGGCTATAGACGCCTATACGTGGATCAGGCGTCATCCAAACAAGACTAAAACCATTTTTCTCATAAGCATTTACATTCAATGGAATGCTTTGCAAATTTGTCGCAGTTGTGACTAGTTTTTGTTTATACCCGTTATATTTTTGTAAAGTTTTCTGATATTTAGTGCGAACACTATTGACATAAGCATCGTGAAGCTATGAGAAAAAGTTGTAAAATAGATAAAGAAATATCGTATGTTTTATATCAAACATTTCATTAGGAAGCTCAATGTCCAAGTGGATAAGTCGCAAAGACTCCTTGAGAAGGAGTAAAATATTTTTTTCTGTGAAGTCGTCAAGTAATTTCACTTTCTTTTACTTTACAGTATCTACTAGAACTTACCTCTTTTTTCGCCTCGTGACAATATTCTTCCATTGGAACACACAAATGACAATGCCAGGGGGTGCCATGTTCTTGATACCTAGTGCGAGAAATGCAACGATAGTAGACTTTCAATAAAGTTATGCTTACCAGTCACCGCGATGAAATGATAAAATCTAATAAGAAAACATACAGTCATTCAAAACATTTTTTTGCAACAATTAAATAACTTTTAAGATAACTGATATAGTAATTAGAGGTCGAACAGTTCAGTTTAGTTCTAAGAACTGAACTTTCGAAGTCCTGAATCACAACTTTTACTTCAAAAAACATTTCTTACAGATATTTCTGGTAGACCTTTGCAAACTATATCAAAAGATAAAGAATTTTTTCACATATATGAAATTTTTTCAGCATCGTATTTAGACAAATGAGCAGGTGCTTCTCTTTTAAGGGTTGTTGAAACAAAAAAAAATATCAATGATCTCACTGGGTTTTTTCCCAACCTCAGCTTATTAAAAAATTCGGTTTTTGAAAACGTAGCAGAAACTATCATGCTTGCTTTTCAAAAGCAAGATATTCAATAATATATTGCCCACGCAAGCTTTCGCTTAAAGTGAATTTAATAATACGTACAGCTTGTTGGTCATATTTTGGCCTGTTTTTTAAAAACTTGGTCACAAGAAGCATTGTTTCGTCGATTTCATTTGCTTTTGTATTCTTGTCGACATTTCCTTCTGTTTGTCGTACAATAAAATGTGGTCGTGGACTGAATTTATCGAAGACTAATTCAATCAAATCTCCAGTATTCGGAGTGCCACCTTCTGGATGTGGAATTCGAACGTAAGTATTCTGGCGAGAAGTAGCCTGAAATAGAAAAAAACGTTAGATAAAAGTAATGATATAAACTGAGATTGAAAAAGAAATCTTACCATATATTTTCTATATTCAAAGATTAGAAATTTTATACTGAAGGGAGTTTTGCTTTTTTTAATGAAGAAGTCTTCACGATGCTTATTTTAATATCTTTTTCCTTTTGTGGGTTTTTTCCCATTGTTATTTGATGTAGGCGACCATATGTTGTTTGTTCTGTCGTTTCTATGTCTTTTTATGCGTGTTAATTTTACAGTTGAAACTCGTGTAAATACTTTTGAATGATAACGCACTTGAATCGTACTTTGTTTGCACCCTCAAGATTATTCTTTCTTAATTAATGCAGATTTTGTTTCAAATAGCTGAATATCTAATAAAAAAAAGTATAGATTTACATTCCCAAAGTAGAAAGAAAAGAAAAGTCTTTTATATATGATTGTCATAGATTATATCTAGAACAACTTTACTTCATGTTCTGTAATATTTGTTTTGATATTTACGAAAAATGATTAATAAGATATAGTAAAAAGGATGTATACTTTATGTTTTGAAATTTTCATAATTCATATGTATCAGTATGAGAGAAGAAAAAATATGTTAAATATTTATTTATTTTTCTACCTATTTTTTTTAATACGTTGGGTTTTTTCCCAGTTCATAAAGGTAGAAAAAAATGACGACATGCGACAAACAGAAAGGAATGAAAAGGCATGCGCTTAATTAGTTTTAACATCAAATATAAATCTCGTCTTTTGAAGGTGTGAGTGTGAATCAAGATGAGGATGTAAATATTTTAAGCATCTCTCACCCACACCCTAAAAATGTAACAAGGAAATAGGAATTATAAGCACAATGTGATAAGAAAATGCGATCATAATATTTTCATACAATGAATACACTACTATTGAGAATAAAACAAATCAGTTAATCAAATTAATCGAGTGAGATTTTGATCGTTGAGTTGATATTTAATATTGTTTCTTTATTTAGATGTATTTTAATTAACAAACAAGAATAACAACTTCATCATGATAAGAAAGGATTTTAAGAAACGTCTTTTTATGTTGAGAATTTAACCTTTTGTTCTTGTATTTTCCTGGACTTCAATACAACTCAATTTATTTAAAAAAAACGTAAAATAAATTCATCAAGTACTTTGAAATCGATATCAGACGAACCTATAAGATCGAAATAAGTCATTAATGGACAAAAACTAACAATAAATTCAATATATGATAATATTTTCACTTCATACACCATTACTTTTATGATTTTATTATTACTAGTATTGAACAAATTGATGGATAAATCAACAGAGATCCAATGATTGCCAAGCTCAGTTAATAAGTTAATATAAGTCCTATCAGTTAAAAATATGACTTCAGTTATCTAAGTCCAAATCTTGTCGTGAATGGCTTAAATCTTCAAGAGTGTGGGTCGGTTAAGAGATGATAGACACCGCACCCACACTTTTACCCCACGCCATCAGCCACACCCACAATGAACGATCAACAAGCGAAAACAGAGGGGATACTTGATCTCTTACAGTTTCTTGTCTGACACTAAGAGAACAAAGTTTTTTTTTCAAATTACTTCTTGAATATAGTGAGAACCATCGATGAAACTCGCCGTATCGAGTATTGCGAATTCATTGGAGTAAGAAGTATCTTGAAGGATCAAGGAAAATTACGTTGCGCAGTCACTAGGTTCTGCGATTCCGTCGTAATAATAACGACGAACTTCCATCCAAGTACGCCATTTAAACCACCACCAACTCGACGGCAGTAATGCAGGATCGAAGTTTATTTTCCGAACCATGACACCAGTTACAACTACACCCTCATGAGGTTTTATAAAATTTCCTTCACGTGCGCTAAGTAAGAATTCAAGATCTTCGTTATTTGGAAAGTTTGGATCGATATCACCTTGCACACCAATCGCGAGTGATTCGCGCTTTTTTACAGGCTGCAATCTTCTAACATCGACTCGCACCTCCAGTATAAACTGAAAGTAAAAGCCTTCGTACTTAACTACGCGAGCGTACCTCGGGTGCGAAGAATAATGAATACTAGGAGAAAGGTACAGCGCTGGGAATCCATGTTGACATGTACGAACCCGAAATCCGTTTTCAATAATCTTATGAACCTTTTGTGAATGTGTACCATGATACAGCGTGTGCCAATTTGGGCCCCAATCCGGAAGAGATGTGGCATCTACCTGTAAGCTAAGGCGAAACCAAGTGCTTGGAGAAAAGTAAGGAAATCGCTCCGGTGAGGACTCTAGTCGGCCATTCCAATATGTGTGCACCGTTGCCCTGTTAATTTTTGTGCAGTTCTTTGTACAGTACCCACGATTGAATCTTTCATTCCAGCGTATACGTTTTACGTGCACAAGCGTTACATGATCAATCTCTTCACATGTAACAGGCACGCAACAGCATAACTCAACTTGACATTCTAAAATTTAGAATAAATCGTACTGATACGTCTTTTCTGTTAAACAGGAGTTATACAATGTTGATGCGCTATTGTAAGTCTTTCAGTGAGGACAATACTCATGCGTTCTAGATATCATGTCGATCAGAAACTAAAACTACAAGAGAAAGAAATCGAAGATGAGGATGACTATGTGGCATATGATCTACTTTCGGCTGATTTGTTAACTCTCACGAACATTTTTGATTGTGGTATTGCTTATTTTCTATTGTTCTTCTGAAAAACTTTGTTAGCGTGTCTATCAAACTTAAATCATTTTTTGCGAGCAAGTATCCGTGTACAACTGTCCTAAATCCGGCTCTAAGACTATTTTCCATTGCACAGAAGTTTGATTCAATTTGATATTTTTGAAGAACCACAGTTGAAAACTATACATATTCAATATATTTAGTTTTTAATTTGTTACGCATGCAAAAGTGGTTCTCAGTTCTTTTGCCAGTTTTAAGATATTTGTTTCACGTTTCAGATTCCGATTTCAAGCAAATGAGAAAAACCAGTTTCGGTTCGAATAGCGGTTCCATTTTTTTGGAACCGCAGTACTCTTATTCACTCTCATGTTAACAAAATACACATGAGAAGATAGAAATGACTATGTTGATCAATAAATATCAAAAATTTTTAGGGTGCGAATGAATGAGCGAAAAGAAGACCCACACATACATCTTGGGTTATACATTCAAGCGAATTATGTCTATTAACTCCAAAAATCATCTTTTTTTTCTGTCTCCTTACCTGGGACAGTCGACGTTGGCGTTTTCTCATCCATGATATGTTTCGTCGGCTGATGGAAATCTAGAAGAATGAATTTGGTTGGAGGATGGGTGTGGACGTAGCGGGTGGGAGATAAACAAAATACTCATATCCTTTGTCTCTCTATAGATTTTAAATCATCTTCCTCAATCGTTCTTTAAAAGCCCAGAAAATGAAAAAGAGATATGAGTGTGTATGGGAAATTAATTTTACCTTCTCCCATCATGAACTACTCAGGTCGCACGATATCCGATGAAAACTCTTCTGATCATATTTTCTCATACCTAAACTCAGGGTAGATCCATCTATCCTCCGGTTTGATGCAAGCCTAATTGTTAAAGTTTCAGTGCGTTTCGTTATTCTTATCCTAGAATACGACTGAAATAAAAGCGTTTTGTCTACACTACTCATGCATATCGGCAGATTTTCTTGTTTTATTTTAGAACAGAAGAAAAAATGCTGAAACCTTAACATTATATTATGATCGGTAAGGCCTATCTAAGTGCGAAGTTTACTTTAGAGAATGAAAGTGCATCGTTTGTTGCTTTTGTGAGATAACTATAAAACGAATAAGGCGTGCTCTTCATAAGATAAGAAAAGAAAATCTTTTTTGTCTTTTTGTTTTACCCTCTTTTTCTCATTTAAATCGGTAAAAATATAAGTAAGTGGATATAAACCTGAGGTTCATTTATTTCTCACACCCACCCTTTTTACAAGAATAAAAGTCCTCTTCTCGTAAAAAGTTATATGTGTCTTGTTATCATGTTCTGTTCAACAACAAATTAAAAAAAGGTAGTTCTACTATTTTCATTTGTGATAATATTATTTTATTGAAATTTAATTAGCAGAACAAAATTATAGGTTTCTATCTATTACAGTAGAGTTAAGCAGTAAGAGTCATTAAAAGAACAAAAAATCATTTGTTCACCAGGTATAGTTGCCATACGTTGGATTATTGATAACTTGAATTGGTTGTTTGGAAGCAGTAATATATGCTTGTACATCGGCTGGGAGTAATAGACGCTTACTAGCAAGTGCATTGGCTGCTGCAGCTACAGCTGCTTCATATTGACTTCGAGTACTGTAACGTTCAGTTAACGACAAACGGCTATCTCCTTTAGCATTTCGTGTCGTTTTGTCAAGTGCAAAGGGTACTGTTGAGCCAGCTGCTTCACACCCATAATTTCCACCATAGGCTGCACTACGTAGATTCCATCCCGTATGTGTCGCAACTGGTACAGTCACAGGAGGAAGACGTATTCCAGCCAGTTCATTGCCATCTATGTCAAGCTTTGATACGAAAGATGGATAATATACGCCTATTGACTTAGGCGGAGTGATACTGATGATACCTTTGCTAAAATCAGGTCCAAAATCAAAACGATCACGAACTGTAACTAGACCTGTATATAAAACATTAGAAATTGTTGGCCAATTTAACAAAGTTTGCGAAACAACACCAATACCAAGAGGAGAATTATTTGTAATATTGGAGAACACTGCAGTTCGGTCGGCATGGCGAGGAACCATACTAGCAGGTGGTTCACTGCCATCAATCCATTGATCGAGTGCAATATAAAGAGCTCGAAGTGCAGGATTTGCATCAACTACATTACCAAATTGTTGACAGGTTCTAGGAGAATTAGCAGACGATGCAAAACCATGTTGAGTACCAGAAATTAAGTAGTTTCGAACATTCGATGGATCAGTAATGTCATTACCTGCAAGATCAGAATGTACCAATGAACCGGCTTTCACCCAATATTCATTTGATGAAATGACATTCATAATCTTTGGACATGTATTCGTTTTTGAACATTGTATGTTACGACCATCAGTTTTGTGTGTACCGAAGTCAGTGAGAGTTGTATAGGAAAATGGAAATGGTGCTTCTGGATACAAGTGATTCTGTCGATTACGCTCGGTGCGTCCTGATTGTGCAAAGCGATAATTTAAACCAATACCATTACCTGCTCCTATCCAATTAAAAACGCCATCAAATACTTGTTCTCTCTCTAAATTCTCATTGAAACCCAACCAAATGAAGTCGTTCATATAACGTGCTGGTTGAGACAGACTCCAAGATAATGCTCGAGTGATATCACCAGCCAATGGATTATCGACTCTTGAACTACGTAAAAAAGACACGAAATCTCGAGTCGCAGCAAAACCAATACCGGCTACATAAGGATCTTTGGCTGTATAGACTAGTTCATAGATTGAACTTTGTTTGAATGTTGTGTTGAGAGGCAAAAGTGAAATAGTATTATCACTGGTTCACATCCAGTCTGTTGATGAAATAGTTTTTGGTCGATCAGTCAGATGATCTTTTACTGTTAACTTTGCTTTGGTCGTATCAGTACTGTTGGTGGAATATGAAGTTATATAAGATGTAGTTGTTGGATTATCAAAGACAATATATTCGTAACCAGGACCAGTAATTGAACAACCATCGGGATTGGTTGCATTTGGCAAATAGATTCGTAATAGATCTGGATTACCAGTCGGCGAAACGCTTGGATCCCAACCACACCAAGCAATAGTGTAGCCTTGATTCATCAGAAAAGCTTGACCGGCATCGCTAGCATTAGTCGGATTGTTACCTCCTGAGGATTGATCGAATTGGCCGAACAATTTGGTACCACGATTATTAACTTCAAAGAATAGTTTATGATTACCATTGGTCAGATCTATTGGTTTTAGAATATAGAAATCCATTGAATACTCCACCATCCCAACCTTATTACGTGGAGCAAGTTTAAGATCTGTAATTATGCTATTATGTTTATCGTAAGGATCCAATTGTCCATAAGCAATACCCCTAAGTTTTTCATATGCGCCTACAGTGCCAAAAGTCATCCCTTCAAATGTCGGATTTTCACTAGGTGCAATTGTATTCGTTGATGGGTTAATAACGATTCTTGTGATACCAGTCGATACAGGTTTAGCTGATGTTGATTTAGTCACAGCTGGTAATCTATCAGTCTCTGCAAAAAAAATATCTTGCATATAACGAGGGTGTGGTGAGTGCGGGTACTATTCTTTTCACTCTCGCTCAAACTCTCATCCATCCCTCACTTGTTGAATATATGTCCACACGCGTTTCAGGTTGTTTAAGAAGGGGAAATGAACCATACCCCGTACGAACACCACTGTCAAAAACACCTGTCAGATCATTAATTTGTGGTACATTCGGACCAGTCACTAAACATATAGTGAAAAGATAAAGAAAAATGTATTAAAAAGAAAAGAAACTGACATTGTCTTGACTGGAAATAATATGTTACATTGATACGACGGATTGGTCTGACACCAGTTCTAGTTAGACTAGCATAACCAGATGCAATAAGCTCAGCAACTGAGAATAGACGATTATGGACATTGATTAATGGCGGTAATATGCATACTGAAGAAAAATTTTATAATCCGTAATTTGAACCAATATCAATACTCACCTCCACCTTTTAGCGAATAGATAATTGTTTGTTGACTACGTCGATCAAAATAAATATTACTCCATGGCATGATATTGACGAGTGAATCAAATTTGCGAAAATGATGACGTTTATAACAAGCAGTTGGAAATCGAAAACGTTTAAATGGTTGCCGACTACCATTGCGAGTAGGTTTACGAATATATATATTCATGTAACCGATGTTTTTAGGTCCTTTAGACTTCTAATTAATTCAAATAAGACGATGTATTCTTTCGTAAATCAACAAAAAGATGCTACTTACATGTCGTGTATATGATTTTAACTGAAACATTTCCTTCTCTTGACTATCATTAATCATCATGAATTTATTGTGATTATAGTAGCCATAATATGCAACTACGATACCGATAGTAATGCATAGCATCAACAAGACCACAATGAAGAGATTGCGTGTTCTGTACATATTTAAATAAAATCATGCTAATTACTCTTAATTATAGTATTAAATACATACTTTGGCAGCAATATTTTTGCATATTCTTCTCTTTCCATTAGTACTTGTTGTTGGTCG
The DNA here is from genome assembly GCA_905250115.1 of Adineta steineri. Taxonomy (NCBI): domain Eukaryota; kingdom Metazoa; phylum Rotifera; class Eurotatoria; order Adinetida; family Adinetidae; genus Adineta; species Adineta steineri. The sequence goes on from CAJNOI010000252.1 coordinate 38,609, forward strand.
TGTTGCATCGTCGTGTCTTCTGGTAGTGCGTCATACTTGCACAAATAATCGGATTTCATTTTATCCGTCAATGTTTTCTCGTGATACAAACACAGATAATACAATGCTATAAATGAAACTTTCAAAAGAAATAACAGATAACAATACGAAATATATGTATTGAATATAAAGAAAACTTCACACAATAAGACTATACTACTCTCAGACTGCCTCTTTACGTTCTTTTCCACCTCTTTTTATATGAGTCTACTGTCGTTTGCCATACACGGTTTAAACGAAAGAGATAAGAAGGATAGAAATAGCTCACTTTGAATCTATTAAATTTATTACAAAAGTACCGATATTTCTTTCTTGCAACTAATTCGAAAACATCAAATAGATATTAAATGTTGCAATAGGAGAAATCAAAGTTCAAGTATATAATTGTCATTTATTACCATTAGATGTATTGTATTGTCGTAAAGCTGATAAAGAATTCTCAATATCTCCTAATAAAATAAATGCTTGCTACAGATAGGTTTTATGGCAAATATATAAATCATAAATTTTCGTTCTTCAACATTACCATTTTAATCGTAAATTTTATCTATTATTACTGTTAATAAATGCTTCAGGTAGGCAAATGTTCGAACGAACATGTGAATGATGATTAAATTTCGATTTCATATTATAAAAAAGAAAATAAGTTTGGTTCGTATCGTTAAATCGTGTTTTTCTTGCAAAGCTATAGAGCAACGTGTACATCTCATACATTTTATATGTTTTTATAACTAGCGAAAATGAAATTCAGCCACAGTTTTGATCCTGACTATTTTATTTAAAATTTTTCATATCACATCTAGATAGGATGGTGTAAATATGGGTGTAGGTGTGTGATTGTAAGAGAAGAAGAGCCCTTAACACTCACATCCTCAAGATGGGCGTGGATGTTCCTTTATTACTCTCATCGACATACACCCAAAATATATTCCAAAATACAATTTATGTCAGATAAATTTTTTATTATCAAGATTGGGTTTAACTCTGTATGCAGTTCAATAATATGACAGTCAATAGATTGTTTTTTCATATGAACTGTTCGAAGACGTATACGAAATAATGGCTATAAGTTTCATTATCGATTGCACGGCTTAACCATATTGATAATATCATTTATATATGTTATGAGAGTCTGGTATATAATATTTGAAAATACGACACAAATTTCAGTGACGAATTCGTCGTTGCCAAGTTTTCAGTGATTCTTTTAGTGTTTTTAGGTACAATTCTGATGGAACAACAAATACAACAAAGACAAGTATCGATGGAGTAAATGAAATGAAATAAGCACAAAGATACAACCAAGGCTTATCAGATACCTTCACACATCCGGATAATAATGAAATGATCAAACGTGGCATTGCTAGAATAAGTAAAATTGCTGGACTAATTACTAATCGTTTATGTTCACGGAATTGTTCACGAATATGTGCCATGTAATTTTGATTCGTCTGAGCTGCTGATCGTCGTCGAGCAGTTCCGAAAATAATGAATAAAGCAGAAAAGAGATTAGCAATAAAAGGACCAATGAGATGAATGAAAAGAATAACTGTATTATAATCTTGGACAGTACGAGAGTAATTACTCACACACCATCTACGTATTTGTATTATCTTTGTTTTTTCTCTGTCGTCTTTTACTTGATATTCGAAGACATTGCGATGTAAAGGTTCATGAATGATTGTAGCTGAGATACAAAATGGTAAGATAAATATAATCCATCGAGCAAAACGTTTACTCCTTTCCTTATTAAAATTAACACCTTGATAAACATGAGTTGCTCGTTCAATAGCCACACAAGCATTAAGCCATGTATCAAAATAAAGAAAAAGTTTGAGAAGAGGTTCAATAGACTTACATCCACCTCGATGAACAGATGAATTCATTTGAGTGAGAAGAATAAACCAAAAATTGATTGTAAACATTGAAATTGTTAGAAGGGAAGTTATTGAAGATGATAAAAGATATATTCCACATCCAACTTTTCTTAAATTCTCATTTTGAAATGTTAAGAATGATAAAATACTATTGATTAAACCCAAAAGAAACATAATTATTGTTAAAGCAACACTTATTTTCACTAATAATGGTTGATTCTTCAATTTCACATTTTGGTTAATTTCATAACGTAAAATGTCGTCAAGAGTTATACCAATACCTTTAGTTTGAACATCACATGAACTACCGATAATACATTTATCGTGATTTTCAACTAAAGAAATAAAACAATGATTTCAACTTTGATTAACTAAAGTGAAATAACTATTTTATCTTTGTATATTTTCAAAATATTATTTTAGCCGATATGTAAAAACAAGTTCGATAAAGATATTTAGCCGTGTGGTCAATGCTAAGACAACTAATTCTCATTGTTTAAATGTGTGTTTTAGAAGACAAATATCACCTTATGAGCATAACAATAAAGACAAATCAATCAATATGTATTTAGACTAACACTACATCAATATTTCAGAAATATTAAAAGTTATTGAAAAAACTCTTTGTCTTGATCGAAAAATTTAACAGGCCAATGAACTAAACAAAGGATGAAAGTTCGATAATGAACTTTCAGAAACATTTTAATCGAAAGATGTTCAGTAATTTTATCTGATCAACAACTTCTTTATTTTCAACCTTCAGGACTCATGGAGTGGAGGCTCGTTTATCTACATATACTATTAAAAATGTAGAATAGACGCTGAGCCTGTTTGTTCTTCTTACATTGCAAACTTCTGTAGTAACCATGTTTTTCGATCAGAGAGTCTATAGAAAATCAATTCATGTCATCAAGGTAGGAAGATATGTGAGTCACTAGGGATGTACCGAGCCCGAGCCTTGACCGAGCCTCTCGGGCTCGGGGCTCGGTAGGCTCGGTCAGGCTCGGGCTCGTTAGGCTCGGGGGTCGGTCAAGGCTCGGGCTCGGTGGGCTCGGGGCTCGGTCAGGGCTCGGTAGGCTCGATCAGGCTCGGGCTCGGTCAGGCTCGGGGCTCGGTAGGCTCGGGGTCGGTCGGGCTCAGATGTAAGAAATTCACTCCTACATCCATCTGACACCGAGCCTTGACCGAGCCTCGAGTTGTGACCGAGCCTACCGAGCCCGAGCCCTGACCGAGCCCCGAGCCTACCGAGCCCGAGCCCTGACCG
>CAJNOI010000252.1:41888-86227 GCA_905250115.1 Adineta steineri
TGAATGCGATAGTTTTATTAGTTCAAACAAATTACTTCAAGGTACACTACTAGCAACAACAGATATAAGTAATTGTGCTGAAGTTAATTTCGATGGAAAAACGTTTTTCAGTCAAATAAAACATTTAAGTGTGAATGGCGTGAATTTTACACAAGTCCAATTTATTCGACGTTCAAAACATAACTATTCCTTCACATTCACAATGGGTTATGACGATGAAATTAGCAAATCTGAACTTGACAATGCTATGAATACATTGAAACTTTCAGACGAATGAATCCTCTATATTTTTTTGTGTTGTCTTCAATTAGTGTTGTTTAATGAAAATAAATTCACTTTTTTTTGTTTATTGAAAAGGTATACATTGAAAGTTTATTGACGTATATTTGAAATACAGACATGTTTGTTTTAGAACCAGTATAGAGAAAGGACAGAAAATCGAAAAATTATTTCAAATGATACGAGATAAGTATATCAGATTCATTCATAACTACTTCTCAGAGAGATTGATATAAATGGCTAGTTATACAACATAAAAGTGTTGTTCAGTAATATGATAGTCATAGTTTGATGTTCTCAAAGTTGGAGAACTGATGAATATGCTTTATTTTGTTTTAGAAACTCACGGTTAAGTCGTTATTTATCACATTTATAATTTTTCTACTTTCAAGTCATCTCTAATGAAATTAAAAAATTAACAACAAATTATATAAATTCATATAAGACTCCATACTGTCTCTTGGTATTTTTATTGATTAACTTTTTGAATATAAACTTATCAGACAAGAATGTAAATGTTGAAATTCTAACTAATTTATCTCTTAGCTTTTATTCTATATAAACATATAATTCAATTTTTTTTCTTAAATTTTCAAAAAAATAAATATAATAATTCATATGAAACCATTTTCATATACTAAGATTTGAAATAATTCAATAAAATCTAATACGATTGATTAAATCTTAAATAATTTTAATTAGAATTTAATAGTTTCTATATCAATAGTTTATCATTTTACAACCATCTTGAGGGTGTGGGTATAGATTTCTCCTTTTCCCACATCCACACCCTTATATCAAAATATGTCTTTTTCTTCAAATTTCAATCGATTTCTTTCATTGATTTTCTACAATAAAACTTTATTGTTTTTTTTTATTCCTTGATTATTTATTTAGTAAAAAATTTCTTTTCTTTTTTTTTCAAAATCAAAATTTCATTCAGAAAACTATTTCAAATTTTTGAATTCGATGATTAGAAGAATCAGCAACATAAAGATTTCCTGCATCATCAAAAGATAAATTCATAGGCCCATTCAATTGATTTGGTTGATTTCCTTTACCATTTCCACCAACAACAATTTCACCTTCTCCTTTTGCTTCATACCAACGCATTACTCGATCATTTCCATAATCTGCCACATAGACCTGACCCAAATCATCAACAATTACTCCTTGGGGAACAGACAATTGATTAAGATTTCCTCCTTGACCATTTCCTCCAGCTACAACTATCCCTTCTTTTGCATCTTTTCTCCATTTCATTATACGATGATTCTCCCAATCTGTTACATAAACAGATTGATCTTCATCGACAAAGATAAAACGAGGAGAATCAAGCTGGTTGAGTTGATTTCCTTTTCCATTTCCACCAGCCACCACAACTCCTTCCTTGTTATATTCTCCCATTTCCCATCGTCTCACTTCATTCTTTGCAACGTCGGAAGCATAAAGAAATCCATTTTTATCCATTGCCAAACCATTACAGAAAATATTCTGAATGAGAATTTGTTGATTTTGATTCATCCATTGAGTCACTCGGCTGTTAAAAAAATCAGCAATGATGATCGAATGATTTTGTTGATCAACAATCATATCTGTTGGCAGATTTAATTGATTCGTTCGATTTCCTTTGCCATTTCCGCCTGCAATGATTTGTCCTTCCTTTGCGTTATACTTCCATTCAACAATACGATTATTCCACCAATCGGCAATAAAAATATTTTTCTTTTTATCAACAAAGATTCCAAGAGGGCGATCGAATTGATTTAATTGTTGCCCTTGTCCATTTCCACCAGCCATAGTGATGGCATTTTGTTTCCATTTAAGATTTGTTTTATCTAAAACAGATGAAATTTATAGTTTCAAATATCTTGAGAGCGTAGATCAGAATGTTGCATCTATTATCCATCGAGATCCACTCACTTTTCATTGGTGGACAGATACTTTGATCAGTCATTGTAACTGGATAGCAAACAGGAAGATTATTACATTGTGGATGTTGAACACACGTCGTATTAGGTTGAGAACATGAATAGTCTGGTGAATTACACAGTACAAGATGAGAACATGCTAACCACCGAAAACCACAAATGCCTGCATCGTTATTAGCACTTGTTACATGAAAGCATCCACATGCACTGTTTGTTGAACATTCACCATATTGAGGTGTTTTCTCACAGATTTCAGATTTGATTTGAGCTATGAAAGTAATAAACTAATACATATAAACATATTAAATAGAATAGAAATCAAACCTGTTATACTAAAATATAAAATTAACGGATATTAACAAAATGAATGATAAAAATCAATAATTATTTACCTGAGAAAAATGAAAACAATATAACAATATATTTTGATTGTATTCATAGTTAATTTTAAAATGAGAGAATATGATGAAAAAATGTGTGTTTTTATATCTGAGATACAGATAATATCTTCAGTCAATATAATTGAAATATAACAGATGCATTTATTCACATATCGATAATTGTAAATTTGATATCGATTTTATTTCTGCTAATCGTTCTGCTTCTATCCTATAATAAATACAATAAAAATGTAATTGAAAACTGCATAGATCACAATGTAATAAAGTTACGTTTCAACTAGTATTAGTATATTTTCGAAGTGTCAAATATTCGTCAGCAACAGTTATTTTCAACATTAGAAAGAAGTATTCTATTTAAATATAATTTCAGATATAATTTTGACTTGTATTTGATAAAAAAAGAGAATATTTTGAGTATTATTTAGTGGATGTAGTACAAATACTTAGAAGAAAAAGTAATTCTGTATGAAAAGAATTACTTTTAATTCTATGTGACATCAACAATACCTTTATCAAAAATCTCCAACAACTACCTGAAATGGAGGTATGAGTGTTGGTGTGAGTATCATGCTTTTTCTAACTGCATCCAAGCCATACCCACACCCACGTCCACACCCTGAGTCATTATCCACATTTTGATCGTATCAGCAATATTATGGAAATTTCTTACATGAAAGCAATTCGTATTCATCTTGCTTTTCGTTACTTCCTAAATGTCGATAAAATCATTTCTCTTAGTCGTTTTCGTCTTCATTAATTATTGCAAATAAAATACTAATGAGTCAGCCTGGAGAAAACCAACCAAAAGCGTGATAAATTTTTTTTTCATCCTGCTTTTGTACATTTTACATACGTTTTTTGTCATAATTGGTTCTGAGTCATGTAAAGGTAAAACTACGTATAAATACGACCACTGTATCGGAAGTGAGTAATTTCACTTGTGAAAAATATTGAAAGACGTTATTAATCGAATATTCACCAAAGAGAAATGTATTCAGATCAAAGAAATCAACAATGTGAATTAATCGAGCAAATCAAGACATTGTAAGTTTTGTCGTAGTGAAATGTTTTTTTCTAATTATTTCATAATATACATAGGAATGGCAATGAAAATCTTCCAGAAAAATTAAATCATCTCATCAATGGATTTCAGGTAGAAGTTAATTATTGAATTAATCCTTATTTCATCGGTATTTTTCTAGGTATCAGAATCAGAATCAAATAGTGATAGTGATACTGAAGAAAATGAAGTCTGTCTTTTTGTTTGTAATGATTCTGTATGATAAAATATATTATTATAAATTTAGGAAGAGGAATATTGTTTTGTTCGAATGAATTATCGAAATTCAATTTCGGCCGAACAGATTGATGAATTGAAAATAGTACAATATAATGAAATAATCTATAGCGGTTGCTTACAAGATGGAGGTGAGTTTGAGATTATAGATCCATTCTCTCGATAAATTAATTATCAATAATTTCAGATTCATTTATATTTAAATCGAGACGAGATTCAAACGAATCAACATACAAATTATATATTTATTGTAATGATTTACTTGACAATGAGATGGTCTCTTGTTGTGAATACGGTTTGATGCATTATAATCAATACAAATCATTTCAAATTGAACAAATTATGAAATCGAAACCATGTCAGAAGTAAGACGATTGATTGAATGTACTTGAGAAGGATATACTTAATCTTTTTCTTTCTAGATGTCAATCAAAAGATGATGCAGTATGAATGTTCTCTTTATTTTATTTTGATCTTATTTTTTTTATTCATTTAGTTTCCATCATTGAGCGAAGTATCAGAAAGTAAGAATGAAATTATTTTAGAAAAATCGGTTTCTCCCTCTCCAAATTCTCCGGGAAATAATCAAGAATTCTCTCGATCTAAATCATTTGAAAAGGAAAAGATTCTCTTCAATTCTTCTTCGAAAAAAACGAACCGTAAGCAAAAATCTTATTAAAATATTTTTCGAGAAATCAAGTTATTTTGTATAGAGCCTCCACAATTATCACCAATGATATCGTTTAATGATCATTCTGTTCCGTCAACTCCAATATCATCAGAAATGATTAGTTCCAATTTCTTCGCCTTAATGAATCAAAATAGTAACACACAAAGTTTGAAAAAAAATAAACAATTTTTTTTCTAGATTCAATTTTAGGTAATATTCAACAACAATTTCAAAATGAAGATGTTTCTGAACCGAACAATATTTTCGAAACTTTAGCGAATTTATTATACAATGCCATGTGTAAGGAATATTCGATCCTTTCAGAATAAGTACAGAATTTGTTTTTTTCTAGTTCGAGCTGGTGAAAATACAGAAACGTCATCAAAAATAAATCATCGAGAGAAAGGCAATGTTGAATGGGTTAATCTAATATATTTGCATACTTCATCTCCTGATCCATCGATCGTACAAAAAATTCGTCGTTTCATAAATATCGTCATGATTTTCAATGATACCGATGATTGTATTGCATATATAAATAGTTTATCAAATCAAAGGATTGTTTTAATACTTTCCGATGACTTTTGTGATTCACTTCTTCCACGAATTGAAAATATGCTAAATATTTTATCAGTTTATATTTTATCGACAAATTCAGATAAGAATTTAACATTTTCTTCGACTCAAATTCGAGGTGTTTATCCATCGATTGATGATATTTATGAAATGATATCTGATGATGTTAATCCAATTAAATCTGATCTACTACTTTTTCAAAAAGTTTATGCGAATGGAACTACACTTGATAAGACATTTGTCTTTTTTCAATTACTCAGTGATATTCTTATCGATCGTAATGAAACTGAACATGCATTTGAAGAATTAGTTCATTTTGCTCGTCAAGAATACGAAGGAAATGAATACGAATTAGCACAAATTGAAGAATTTGAAAAGAGTTATAAGAATACTCAAGCAATATCATGGTTATCTCGAAAATGTTTCCTATTAAAAGTAAAGAAATTCATTTTTTACTAAAATCGATTTCATAAAATCATTTATTTAGATGTTACACAATGCTATTCTTTTTCGTGAAGTAGATATATTATTTAAACTTCGTCTCTTTATTCAAGATTTAAAAACCAAACTTGAAAATAAAACTATAATGGAACCAATTAGTGTTTACTTAGGAAATACTATTGAACAATCAGAAATCGATCGATTTGAAGCATTAAAATTAAATGAAAATTTAGTAACATTTCATCAACTATTATTTGCTTCAACGGATCAATCACAAGCAATTGCAAGAGCAGAAAAACTTTCACGTTCTAGTGAAGAATATTTGAATCTTCTTATTCGTATTGATTTTCCATCAGCAGCGAAATGTCTTACTCGACTTTCATCCTCGAACAATGATAATGATGGAATCGATATATTTATTAATGCTGGTATTGCGACAAAAATTATTACCATTGAAAAAGATTATCAAGAAAAAGGTTGTATTCTAATTCATTTAGAATTCGTTTCATATGCAGATGAAATAAATATTCAAACAGAAATGCAAGAAGCACGTAAAGAAATTGATAATTCTTCTCCATTATTTCGATTAGCAAGATTATTATTGAAAGCTAATCAACTATCGTTTGCTGAACAATTCTTTGCAAAGCTTGTCGATGAAGATCTTCTTATCAATGATACGAAACGACAGAAGTCCTTATCACTATCTTTAGACTATTTAGCATTGATTCATTATCAAAGAGAAAGTTTCAAACGTGCAAGTGATTTATTTCTTCTCTGTTTAAAAGCTTATCATCGATTCTTGCCAGTACATAGTCTAGATTTACATCAAGCTTATCGTGATCTTGGTGAATCATTTTATCGTCTGGGTGAATATCAATCAGCTATTGATTATTATCAACAAGCACTTGATACTCAACTTCGTTCATATATTCCTAATTTAATTGCTGCAGCTTTCTGTTGTTATAAATTAGGTGTGATCTATTTTAAACAAGAAAATGATCAAAATGCTATTCAAGCTTTGGGTCGTGCCGAGAAAATTCTTAAACAATCCGGTGAAACACATCATACAGAGTTGATTTCAATTTATGTGACTTTAGGTGATAATTATTTTTCCAAAGACAAATATGATGATGCTGTTATTTATTATAAAAAAATCATCGAAGTTTTACAATCTATTCAACCAAATGATCCCAAAGAACTTTATACAGTACATTTTGTTATCGCAAGTATTTATTTGAAAACAGAGAAATATCGCGATGCCATGATTTATTATAAATACTCATACGATTACGCTAGAGAATTTTTACCAGAAAAGCATGATACTTTTGTGTTGCTTCACAATAATATTGGTTATACATGTTATGAAGAAAAACAATATTCAAGTGCATTGAATCATTATTCTCAAGGTCTTTCCTTAGCACCAGAGTGCTTATCCGATGATGATACTTTAATCAGTACGCTTTTATCAAATATAGCATTGGTTTATGCAGATACAGAAAGATTCGATGAAGCTATTGAATCAATGGAAAAATCTATTGAACAACTTCGAAAAACTCTTCCAGATGATGATGAAAAAGTAGTTCATGACCGAACATTACTGGCTGGAATCAAACGAAAGAAAATTCTTTATGAAGTTATTGGCGAACCTTCTGAATATTTTTAACAAGAATTTAATTTACTTTTCAAAATTTTTTGTTAAATTGATTTTTATTTATATTCAAGATAGTCCATCGATTCTTAGTAATTAAGAATTAGAGTCAATGGACCAAATAAAATTTCCATAATTATTACCTACCTTTGAAATGTCAATCTTGAGGGTGTGGATGTGAGCTTTATGCTCATACCCATCGTTACGTTCCGATGTAACGAGATGAAGGTGTATGAATTATAAATAATAATAGGAAGCTTCGATCGTAGTGATCTTTTGCGATTGTGCCGCGATTTGTGGCTAACAGTCAACGGACAAATAAAAACGATCCGTTTCATAATATTTGTGTTACACAAATATAACGGCAATAGACTATAAATTTTCTCTTTTTAAAATTGCAAGCGCTTTCTATGTTGAAGATGGAATAGGTTTTTTCTTTCCACTATATACTAACATATTATGAAAGCGTCCATTATAAAGAATAAACAACAGATTGTAGATAGGAAAGAAATAGATATTCTTTGACTAAGAAAAAATTACCGTTTCTTTTTTGAAAAAGAGAAAATGAATATTTTTTATTTTTAAAGCCAATGAAGAGCGAGTATTTCACTTATTTTACTACTTGCAACGCATTTTCTCTTCTTTAATATACGTAGAGAAGCTATAAGCCATGTAGACGGTTTCATTTGCACAATACGTTCTTGTATATAAAGAGAGAGAAAAGAATGAATAAAAAAAAAAAGTTAGTTTTCTATGGTACCGTTCTGTTACAGAAGTGATATCGTCAAATCATCCGGTTAATTACTTCCGTTAAAATATGCTTTTGTAAATAAATCATCTATATTTCCTTAGTTCCATTTATTCAATATCACTGTGAGTATTAAGATGTATATAAAGAGAAAAAAGAAAACTGTATCGTCTCCTTTCTAGTCGGAAAGAAAGAAAATGAATAGAGCTATTTCAGAAAATCTATACTTCGTAATATTTATTCAAATAATCAAATATTTGATGAGTACTATCATAAATACAAAGGAGAGGATATTTGATACTGTTCGACAATTTAAAGTGTTTCCAGATACATCATATACTTAAAAACAAATTTCTCCCAACTGTTTCATTATCTTATGTTTTAAAGTTTTGTCACTATTCTAAATGATATTGTTTCCAGTCCCTCGTTCAAAATCGAGCGTAAAAACAATATATGAGAAAATTAAAACATTCTTTGACAGATGTGTACTAGGGGTGTTAGTTTATTTTTATCTTTCTTTGAAATAAAGAATTTTTTTTCTACTGAAATCTACTTTTTTTCTTGAGCTCGTTCAAATAAAATTATTATATTATATAGTTAACTACAATATGGAATAACATTTTCCGTATGCTGCGTTTCTTTTGTGATCCTTTTTTTACGAGATGGCATATGAAAATGATGATGATATGAAAAAACACTAGCTAACGTATTCTGTTGATATATAAAGTATTTGTACATGTACTTATTGCACGACACAAAGTATCTTTATTCTTCATCTTTTTATCTTTATCTGTATACTAGCGGAGGTACCCGATGTTGATCGAGAACATTCGCGGCCGAAAACTTCATATGTTAGAAAGCGACAAGAAATCCAGAGAGGGTTATGCTCGAAACTTTTAATCTATCGCCACAACATATCTGAAATAGAATAACTCAAACTGTAGGACACTCTCAATCCACCCGTTTTTATACATATGCCGTTGCAAAATCCATTTTTTTTCTTTCAGATCCCACTACAAAGTCTACCCATCTTTTAACAGTTTCCGGTACAAAACCATCCCTTTTTCTTACAAATCCCCTCCAACTCTATCTCCGCTTCATTTGGGACCTAAAAAGGCTTAGATTTCAGGTTAAAGTTTTATCTATCGCGAACACGCACACATCCACGATAGTTCAACGAATATTGTGTGGGGATGATTATCTCACTTCTGTGTAACACAACCAGACTAGTGCGAAAACGTAGGGATAAATGAATACTCTGAAGGTCGATCAGATAAGTTTAACGAAATTAGATTAAATTTTAACCATCCTTTATCTGGCACCCCCTCTCGAGTTTTCCTGTATATAAGGAAGTGTCATGGACAGTTTGATGATGTTAACTATCACAAAACCACCTGAATGAGATTTCACTCAGATATCCGCTGCTCAGTCCCCATCAGTGTTCCCAACTCCCCTCAGTCTTCTCCTGGATCTATAGAAGTTCTATGGAAAATTTCGTGACGTTACCTATCACAGGACTCTCTGGGTGAAATTTCACCCAAATGGGACCTATGATAGCTAAGTTCACTAGACTTCCCAGGATACTCATCTAGGTTCAGATGAAGGGTGAGGGGAAGTTGACGTGATCAACAGGGTTGTCAGAGGGGTGAGGGACGGGGGCCTGGGTGGCGTTTCACCCAGTTCTGATACAGTACAACTTTTTGATCCCTATGACAAGTAGCGTCTCCAAACTTTCGATGGTGCTTCCGTACGTACAGCAGAAGAATGAGAAGGGGTCGGCGCCACTCGAAGAGGGCTGGGTGAAACGTCACCCAAGTCATGATATACTGCTGCTTTCACCGATATTCGAGAAGATTTTGACAGGTTTGAACGATTTGTAGTGTATCCAGCTACTACCCTATCTATATCTTCTATTTTTTTCTATGCTATCGAGTATACAATATGGACCTTCCTCAACCACCATCGGGTATCTTCGCTAATTCTTTATAAAATAAAAATAAAATGAAGATAAAATAATACACGTAATGCGTATCCTATTCGATTAGAGTGTGATCCTTCTGCACAAGAATGTAGATGTGAAGACGAGAGTGAGTGTGAGTATTTTTTAGGCATACACCCTCACTCATACTCCCTAAGAAGAAGTTTAGAATACTATTAGAAATAAAATGAAGACTTGCGGTTGCTACGTAAACTGATGAGCAACAAGTAGAAGTGTTACTAACAGGACTCGATCGAATTCTTGACTCAAAGCAGGTCGCACATGTGCATGTAGCAGGGCAACATTTCATCCTTCAATGCCCCATTGCCGTTCAGGAAACCATCATCTTGAGGATATAGGTGTGTGAATGAGGACTATTTTATCCCTACATCTATATCTACACCCACACGCAAGATGGTTTGCATGATGAAGAAATAAAACACAGTAAATATATTGTTTTTTCAATTTTTTAGATTATTTTATTATGAATTTCATAGCTGGTCTTCGGACTATCAAAGAATATCTTAGTAGCTTGAATCTTTTCGAAAGTTCAGCTGGTCTAACTAATCCAAATCGTTTGCGTGCTGAAATTATATCAACTCGAATATATATTGTTCTTGCAAATATTGCTGTATTTATACTCCTTTTGTTTACTGCTTTGGAACACACAACACAAAGCATTACTATTCGAAATCCATCTCAAGATACTTTTGAGCGATACTATTCCGAATATTTAACAAGACTTCAATCTGAACCTTCAACAACATTTCAATGTTCATGTAGTCAAGTAGAAATACCATACAAAACATTTATTAATATATCATACAAGTTACATCCTGTATGTTCAAGTGTATTCATCTCCGATTCTTGGGTCAATCTTCTATTTAGTCCTGATATGACGTATTACTATCCGTTCGATTTTCGTTCATCTGGTAATGGTCAATTTCAACTTCTTGCTTCACTCTGTTTATTTGCTAGTCAAACATTAAATAATGCAATTGATGATTTTCTTTCGAATTTTCTCTTGAGTCCACTACTGACTCGTTCATCAACATCATTCAAAATCCAAAATGAAGTAAGTGCCGAGTTTTTAAAAACTTCAGCGATCTATACATTTCGTCGTCTCCTAAATCTGATGAGTGATACAACTGAAATAAATAGTTTACAACCAGCAATGCAAACAGCATCGATGGAATTATTGGATTATTATTCCAATGGCACAATGAATGCATATCCATATCAAACGATTTGGCCTGGTGATTATAATGGAGAATGTTTTTGTGGTATTACTAATGACTGTTATGCACAAGCGAGCTTTTTTGACGATGCATATGCCTATGAAACACAAGGAGCATTTTATCCACCAGATTCTTCTGGTAATGTAACCGGATTTCTAATTGGATGCTATGCTTTTGATGCACTTCTTAATTCATCACTTACTTGTTTCTTCGATTCTATATGTCTAAGTAATATCTTAACATATTTTCCAACAATTAATATTACTGGTGATGATATTCTTAATATTAATCAGACAAAATTTGAACCCAATACAACCATCGAAATGCTTGCTAATAATTTATTTATTGAAGATTGGTCAATAGAATCTTCATTTGGTTTCTATTATTCTAAATGTGCTCCAATTCTTTGTATCTATAAATATGCAGAACGTAACAGCTTTCTGCAAGTTTTAACAACTTTATTGGGTGTTTATGGTGGACTTACAGTTGCGTTACGTATGTGTATTCCACATGCTGTTCGTTTCTGGCGTAATCGTAAAATTCCGAATCGAATTCAACCTAATAGAGGTAATTTTTTCTTGTTAAGCCAGATGAATTAAAATGTTCTGTTTTCAGTTACTATATTACAGCGTCTCCGAAATGCACAGAATACGGTGAAGAATAAAATAATTGAATTGAATCTATTCAAAACAGCTGCAGCGCGTACTAATCCTTATGAACTAAAGACTACAAGAATTATGACTTATGTCTATCTGATTACAATGCTACTTGCTCTAAGTATTGTAACCATTTATTTATTGGCATCAATTCAAGTCCGCACTGAAACTATACAAAATCCATCTCAAATGATTTTTGAAAATTTAAATGAGAAATATATGAGTACACTTCAATGTCCATGTAATTCCATTGCAAATTCTTATGATATATTTACTTCAATATCACCTACGTTTCATCCTATATGTTCAAGTCTATTTATATCTAATGAATGGATTGTTTCTTTATCTGATATGAATATAATAGATGCAGCATATGATCCAACAGATTTTCGAGTAGCTGGTCCATTCTTTTTCAACGCTATGAAAACATTATGTTCTCTTTCAAACGCAACTACTCATGATGCTTGGTATGAATTTAGTCAATCGCTATTGGTTACTGATTTAGTAGTATCGGATTCAGAATTTAAGAATAGAATACAGGCGGTATTTGAACAATTTCAAGAAACCACATTATATGAATTTAAACGTATTCTCTCACTTGTTGATTTACACACAAGAACTCTGTATAATACGGGATTTGAGAATGTTGACCTTTATACAGATCAGTTAGCTACTAGTACATCACAAATTGATTTTGGTTGGGAGCCAGTAGTAACAGAAACATGTTCATGTACTTTTAATGGTCAATGCACTGATGTAATGAGTTTCTTTTACTATACTAATGGTCTTACTACTGACGCACCATACTATCTAAACTTTACAATATCTGATCTACAAATTGGTTGTTACGTATTGCCGAGTGCTCTTAATTCTTCACTTTCATGTTTCTTTAATCAAACATGTTTAGATATGATTCAAAATGAGCTAGAATCTGCTCGATCTATTGATATAAAGATTCTTGATATAAATAGTACTCATTTTCCACCTCATACTCGTATCCAAATAATACTTGATAATCTTATGATTGAAAAATGGAATGAAAATATTAGTTATGAAAAATATTATGAGGTATGTGCACCAGAACAATGTACATATACATATACTTCTCGAAATAATCCTGTTCAAACAATTACTACACTCATCGGACTGTTTGGTGGCTTATCAGTTGCACTGAAAATTATTGTCTCAATGATCGTTCGTCGGATACGAAATCGAATGCGTCCACATGAAGAAACAAATATCGTAGCAGGTAAGATATATAGAAATAGATTATTAATTATCATGTACGAATAATAACACAAATTAAATCCTTTTTGATAAGATAAATTTTTGCTTTATGTTTAATATAAATATTCGTTATGACTAACTGACTATTTCAGTCTTTTCTCGTCCCCTATGCTTTAGCATTCAAAGAAGTAATTACTCAAATGACGTATTTATTTTAGATCAACCTGCAACAGTTCGTAACGCTACAAATATTTGGCGTATATTAAAAACTAAGTTATTAAAACTTAACTTATTTGAAAGTGAATTATCATGGGATGACGATCAACGGCGACAAAGAGAAATTATTATTACACGGGTTTATTTATTATTCCTCATGGCTGCTGTTGCCATTCTAGTCATATATACTTTCATTGAGACACAAACTAAAATAGTTACAATCCCTAAACCATCTCAAAATGAATTTGATCAACTTCGATTAAATCCTCAGTATTCGACAACACTTGATTGTCCGTGTAAAAGTATTACTGTTCCTTATAACTCATTTATTTCAATTAAACCATATTATCATCAATTATGTTCAAGTGATTTTGTTGTAAACAATTCTATTTGGATTTCTTTACTTTATTCGTTTACAGCTGGTATTGACTATTCATATGATGATTATCGTCTCTTTGCTTCGTCACATTTTCAATTACTTTCAGGACTTTGTTCACTTGCTAATGATACAGTGAATGCAGCAATAACTGAATTTTCACGAAATACAATAATTAATGAAATAGTACAATCTGAAGAATCTATTAAAGCACAAACTGATATTATTCTTTCTCAATTTCTTTTATCAACTCCTCGAACATTTACATTAAATCTTGATTTTATTCGATATATAAATCAAGGGAATGGTATTGTTTCATCAATTTTTTCTAATTGGCATTTTGTTTCACTGGATACGGGAGCTGAATATGATGCTCTGTGGGCTGTCCCACACTCTTATAATGATAATAGTTGCATTTGTGGTGCAAGTTCAACCTGTATCTCAAAAGCTTCATTTAATGGAATAACTATTCCTGGTTTGCATGTGGGATGTTATCCACTTGAATCACTTCTTCAATCAACACTTGAATGTCTCTATAATATAACATGTATTAATCAACTTAAGTCTATGTATACACGTTCAAATATAACATTTAATCCATTAAATGATACTTTGTCGACTCGTAATGCTACAGTTCAATCTATAGTCAATAATCTTCTGGTTGAAAGATGGCAAACTGAAGTAGTTTATGGAAATTATTATGCAGCATGTGATCCTCTTTGGTGCACATATACATTTGATGGGCAAATAAGTCCAATCTATACAATAACGACTATTATTGGTCTTTATGGTGGTTTGACTGTCGTATTTAAACTCATGGTTCCTATTATAGTTCGAATCGGATATTATATAATTAGATATCGTCATCGACGTGTCACTCCGGTTGTGACTATAATGACAATTAATAAGCCGATCATACTTTAACGTATGCATCTTCATATTAGACATGAAGAAAACTAGTCATGATCAAAAGTCATGAGTGGGGACTGAACAATCACCGATTGACAATAATTCAGCTATATATTCTAAAGACAAAATATAACTTTCGATAACTAACGAAAGTCACTACTGCGGATTTTGTGTTTGCAGATGTAAGTGTCAGTATACTTACATTCACACTCATCCTCAACGTGCCTTTCACTTTTTGATGGTATTACGTATTGAAATACGATCACTATCTTCATTTTAACTATTTATAAGAAGTTCTAGTGGCACGTGATTGACTATGTGTTCCATCATATAGTGTTTGTTTTGCTTTAGGTACACGCTGAAATCAATAAAATAAATCGGATATATAAACAAAACTCAAGAGGGAAAAAGCGAGACTTCATCTACTTCCGTACTTTCTTTGTACTCCCTTACATATCTTGTCAAAAGGATACAATGGAAGTACAATGGGAGTACGATGGAAGTACAAAGGGAGTATAATATGGAATTACAATAGGTCACTGTACTTCCTTGTACTCCCATCATACTTCCTTGTACTCCCCTGCACTCTCATCGTACTTCAAAAAGTTTTGAAGTAGATGAAGTCTCGCTTTTTCCCCCTTGGAAAAATCTCACTTAAACAATTTTAATTATATTTGTATGTTTATTTACTTGATTTATATTTATAATTAAAAATAATGTAATCTTAACGTTGATTTGATATTTTTTTTGATGAAATCTTTATATTATATATTATTGTATTATTATAAATCTATTTATTAATTTAGATATTTACAATTAAAAATTTTTTAAGAATGTGGAAGTGGTGTAACACTTAATAGAGGATAAACCCATCGGTGTACCTGTGAGAGCAGTGGTGCCTAACATGGTGTTAGGTGTAGATATTATTGTCAATGTAGAGTATAAAAATAAATGATAGATAGAGGAAAATATTGTAGATTAAAAATGAACTAATAATGTCATCATTCTAAAAAAACACAGTCGACGAGAAAATGTATAAACCATGCGGAAAGAGAAGTGATGCTTATCCATTAGTGTTTAAATATCACATTTCATGATTTTTTGATAAAAAAATTTATTTTGAGATCATATACTAATCTACCACTGGCGGGTTTTTACCCACCAATTATCGTACGAGGATTATATAAAAATCATCCACATTCACAGCTTCTTTAAAATCGTACGCACTGAATATCTTTGATAGGGATAAGGTATACGTCGATATAGTACAGTTGGTAAGAGCATTGTCTGTGATAGACAAGGCTCTGCTTTTGATTCCCAGTATCAATATCCATATTTGTTCATGTTATCAATTGAACTAAATGAGTGTCGCAGAAGATCTTACTCCGGTAAGAATATCAGGAGTATTACACAATTTCGAAAACATTAATCATGGGTGGGAGCTCAGTTTAATGTTGACACGTAAAATTATCAGTGAGAGAATTATTATATGATCTTTTTATATTTTTTAATAGCAATAGAACAGTGTATGAGTGAAAAAGAATCTTTATTTTATCAAAAAAATCAACGAACTTTCAATAGATTCGATGAGGGTGCTTCATTTGTGACAAGTGTTTCTTCAAAGCTACATTGACATGCGACCCTAATATTTTGGATTTTGTATGTACACACTATGGCCTTTCCAATGAAATATAAAAGATCAAAAGCTAAAATATAGTTCCGGACGGTCTATATGTTGGTTAGACGAGCTTCTGGTAAAGTCTCTCTTAAATATTTTACTTCGCATCCGATTAAAAATAGAAGAAAAATAATAAAAGGAAGAAAACTTCTGAAGAGCTAAAAAAAATTATTTTGCCTCGCATCTCATTAAATATTAATTTTTGTCTATTATTCATTTAGAGTGAGATAAATATAAACGTTGTTTTTTTTCTTATTCCTTTTATTAGACACATAAATATTCACAAACAAGAATCAAACAATTTATCATCTGATATCATTTATTGTAAAACTCTTCTTTTATTCATTTGATTTACATTGAAAACTTTTTTAATATATTGAATAATGTCATTTGAGAATAGTTCAGACAATGATGGTGAGTCGTTCAGTTTTCCGGAAGTATCTGTTCCACGTCCAGTTCGTTTTTGGTTGATGCTTTTATGCGATATTCCATCAATAGTTTGTAGCTTCTGTCTTATTATTCATATTATAATGAATCGAACTCAACGACATGCATTACATAATCATACCATTCTTCTCCTACTAATCTTTTATTTGCCAATTCAATTAATAGATATTACTTTTTATCTTATATTCTTTTCGTATGACTCTATTCAACCATCACAACCATTAGTATGTCTTCTTTGGTGGTTTGTTGATTATTGTTTCTATGTTGGTGGAATCGTTCTCATGGCTTGGTTAGCAATCGAACGACATATTCTCATATTTTATGATCGATTGCTTTTAAATCGAAGAGGACGTTTCCTTTTTCACTATCTTCCTTTGATTATTATAGTCACATATATCCTTCTCTTCTATCTGATTGTCATTTTTCTTTTACCTTGTGAGAATAACTACCTTTATACAGTTCTCGTATGTGGTAGCTCACCATGCTATGAGTCTTATGGTATTCTTGGTATGTGGGAATTTATTCTACATGCAGCTACACCAGTTCTGTTAGAAGGTATTGCTAGTATTGCTCTTCTTTTACGTGTTCAAATACAAAGACGACGACTTCGTCAATCTAATCAATGGCGTAAGCAGCGGCGAATGATTATTCAATTACTTTTGGTCACAACCTTAAATATTGGTATTAATTTTTCAAATTGTGCACTATTTTGTGCACAATTTTTTGGTTTATCGCTGGAATATGGAGTAGAAGCTCAGCTTTATTTCTCTTTTCTTGATTACTTCGTTATTTTTCTCTTTCCATTTATATCTTTAAGTCAATTTCCAGATTTACGAAAAACAATAAAAAAAAAATTATTGGGCGTAGTGCGACGACAACCACATCATACAGCCACTGTTACACATACAAGAAGAGACATACCAATGAATAGAATGGCATAATCTAATACAATACATAACATATTTTTATTTATATATATTCCAGCAAAATTAATTATCGTATTTAACAGTTCTGTTTATTTCATAATTTATTTTTGTGTGGTCTTCTCTATATTGTAACCCTCTTCCCCTACATATTTTCTCTTAAATATTGTGCTTTAACGTGCTTGAATATAATCATGTTCAGTGCATTTTTATATAGTTACTAATCTTTGTCAATAAACTAAATATGTCTAAAAACTACATTCTCCTAGAAAAAGGAATATAAAGAATAAAAGGCTCTTGTTCAGATGACTTATCATATCGTTGAGAGACACAAACTAAGAGAATCTCGCTTCAACAAACAAGTTTTTTTATCCAAAAATCATGAAACGTGATATCTAAACACTAATGGATAAGCATCACTTCTCTTTCCGCATGGTTGATACATTTTCCCACCGGCTGTGTTTTTAAGAATGATGACATTATTAATTTATTTTTAATCTACAGTATTTTCCTCTTTGTCATTTATTTTTACACCTAACACTATGTCAGCTACTATTACTTTCACAGGCATTAAACTAAAATATTCTTTTCAAATTCATCATGATATTAATTATGAAAAGAATAGAAATCTTAATAATCAATTCACCAGTTTTTATGATTAAAATAACAAAAAAAACGTTTTATTTTTTATTAATAAACTAGTAATTTAATATTGATTAATTAATTTTTTTAAATTATTTTATTTTAAGAGAAAAATTTCAATTAATATTCATATATCTTATCATTGAATCAGAGCTGAGTAACTCAACTCGACTAAATTGCTGAGTTGAAATAAATCGAATTGGATACTTTTTTGAGTTGAGTTGGCCAACTCTGTACTGAATTATGTAAAGTTAATTTCAAATAAATCTATTATTATCGATTGATTTTTCATAAAAATTTAATATTATTCAACAAAATTTAAATATTTTTAGATTATATTTAGCTCTAATATATTATAGAAAATACAGTAACATTCACATCAATTTATCGAACGTAGACTAGTGTATTGCATCATTGAATAAACAATGACTGATAAAATATGATGTATCATTAATTCTTGTGGATGTATGTATACTGTTTGATTGATTTAGAATATGATACTTGACATGAGTTGTTTTATTCAACGAATCCAGAATGATTGAGGGTGCGGGTTAACAAATGAAACATCCACTCCCTGTTTATTTTTCAAGCGAACATAAATCTTCTATTCAAGAGTACAGTTTTCACTTCTAATAAAATCGCATTTGCCCATAATAATGGTTCATGAATCTCGTTTATTGATAGGAAACTAGGGGTGTGAATGTCATGTTAATCTCTTACAGCCAGCCATATACACGCCTGCGTGCTTTAGATAGATATGTGTTTCATTCAAATAATTTTTTAGAGAAAGTATTAACATACTATGAATTTATTTGATAGATAATTATTATGTGAGTCAAAAAAGAAACAACAAAATATCGAAATAAGAATTTCGATAATTTCATGTAAACCTGGAATAATGATGCACTTTTTCTTCAATTACGAAAACATAACTAAACCTATTAGATAATTTTGTTCTTGTTTTAATGAAGAATTGCAGATGATAATGATCTTAAAAGTTTTGTATTTATGAGTTTGAGTCTCCGAAGAGACGGTACAATGAGGATTCAAGGTAGGATATCCATTCACTATCACTCTCATACTATCAGGTTGAGCTGTAAAAAGGCACTTAAGTATGTCTCACATCTCCGGTTCTTGAGTATGTGACACTACTATAAACGAACAACACTTTCATAATAAAATAAGCTTCTATCTGAAATAGAAATAGTCTTCTGTATTCCTTGTTTATAGTGTCAGAAATGACATAATCTTAGAGTAATGAGAATAGATTGGAAACACATGCATTTTCATAATCGAGAAGATGAAAATGGAATGCTGATGTTTTGAGGATTAAACATCACATACATTTCATGACATATTTCTATATTATTTTATACTTGATAGATTGACATATCTGAGATTAACTAGATGGTACTCGTATTTCACTCGACTACAAAATGCAATGCGAAGCTCAACATCGCAACCACGATTTTAAAGTGTACACGAATTTCTTAGTATTCACGACTATAATAGAAACGAATGATATTAGTTTGACCTTCATATACATAGATCTTGTATTTAAATAAATATTTTCTAAGATTCCATTGCTGAGACATCGTGACCCAAAATGATAATTTTGAATGTCTCAGTCGAGAAAGAAAAAAAGAAAGGAAAGTCGCGAAGGACGATTTCAATACTTTTACTCCGCATCGTATTAAAAATAGAAAAAAAGTAATAAAAGGAAGAAAACTCCTGGAGGATTACGTAAATATTTTGCTTTTCATTGTATTAAATATTAATCTTTATCTATCGTTAATTCAAAGTGAGATAAATATAAACGTTGTTTTTTTCTTATTCATTTTATTAGACACATAAATATCCACAAACAAGAATCAAACAATTTATCATCTGATATCATTTATAGTAAAACTCTTCTTTTATTCATTTGATTTACATTGAAAATTTTTTTATATATTGAATAATGTCTCTTGGAAACAGTTCAGACACTAACAGTGAGTCGTTCAGTTTTCCCGAAGTATCTATTCCACGTCCAGTTCGTTTTTGGTTGATGCTTTTATGCGATATTCCATCAGTAATTTGTAGCTTCTTCCTTATCATTCATATTATAATGAATCGAACCCATCGACATGCATTACATAATCATACAATTCTTCTGCTATTAATCTTTTATTTGCCAATTCAATTAATAGATATTAATATTTATCTTGTATTCTTTTCGTATGGCTCTGTTCAACCATCACAACCATTTGTATGTCTTCTTTGGTGGTTCGTTGATAATGGTTGTTATGTTCTTGGACTCGTTCTGATGGCTTGGTTAGCAATCGAACGACATATTTTCATATTTCACGATCGATGGGTTTCAAATCGAAGAGGACGTTTTCTTTTTCACTATCTTCCTTTGATTATTCTAGTCACATATATCCTTCTCTTCTATCTGATTGTTGTTTTTATTTTACCTTGTGAAAATAACTACCTTTATACAGTTCCCATATGTGGTGGCTCACCATGCTATGAGTCTTATGGTATTCTCGGTATGTGGGAATTTATTCTACATACAACTACACCAATTCTCTTAGAAGGTATTGCTAGTATTGCTCTTGTTTTACGTGTTCAAATACAAAAACGACGACTACGTCAATCTAACCAATGGCGTAAGCAACGGCGAATGATTATTCAATTACTTTTGATTTCAAGCTTAAATATTGGTATTAATATTCCATGCAGTATGTTACTTATTGCACATTTATGCGGCGTACCGCAGGATTATGGAGCAGAAGCTATACTTTATTTCTATTTTCTTGAGTACTTCGTTATTTTTCTCTTTCCATTCATATCTTTAAGTCAATTTCCAGATTTACGTAAGACAATGAAAGAGAAAATAATGGGCGTAGTACGAAGACGATTACATCATACAGCCATTGTTACACATACAAGAAGAGATATACCAATGAATAGAGTGGCATGATCTAATACAATACATAATATATTTTTATTTATATATATTCGAGCAAAATTAATTATTGTATTTAACAATTCTGTTTATTTCATCATTTACTTTTGTGTGGTCTTCTTTATATTGTGATTTCCCTCCTCCCTTACATATTTTCTCTTAAGTATTGTGCTTTAACTTGTTTGAATATAATCATGTTCAACGCATTTTTATGTAGTTATTAATTTTTTTCAATAAACTAAATATGTCTAACAGCTACATTCTCCTAGAAAAAGAATAAAAGGATTAAAGCAAATGTTGTAGTAATGCACTGTAATTAGGAGATATAAATAGATGTTAATATTGAAAAGTTATATTTGTCATTATTACAACATAGTCTATTGTTTTCTACAGTTCACAAAATGAACAGAAACCAAACAATGAATGTTCATGAAGTCCTAACTACAGTTCTAGAAAATACTCAGAATTCTTTAAATTTGAACCACACGAAATAGTTCAGAATACCAGAATAGGTGTGTGATTTAATTGTAACATACCTACACTCATAATACAAAACTGCATTCAATTCAATAATTAATTATTACTAAGTATAAAGTTCTTGAAATATTAAAACTGAGAAGCTTTTGTCTAAAGTTAGTCTGACATCATAAAGTTATTATAGATTAAGACAGAGTAAGATTTTATTTATTTATTCAACAACCCATTTTTTTTTCTTTCTAATCTTTTCAAGGATATTTTTCGAATCTAAAATATCTTCCTTTTAAAATTAATTTCATTTTTGATTAAAGTATTGTTTTTTTATAAAGGAATAAATTTATCCTATTTCTAATATTTAAGGATGTGGATGTTGTGTTCTTTTCTTACCTACACTCACATCCATAACCTCAACTTTCCAAATGAATCACAGTTTTATGTCTGTATATTGGATACACTATTTTTGCTTTTAAAGACATATAAACATGTTTCATTGACGTTCTATGATGTGATAATATCATGGAAGATTTTTAACGTGCACTATGGATACTTACAGCAGATAATACTGCTGCAATCTTGTTTAACTTCTTAGTTGAGGGTAGGTGTGGCTATTCTATTTCATCTGCATTCACATTCTCAAGATAGTTTACATCGATTATGTTTATAAAAACAGTATTCAATAAATGCTCGTCATCTTAATGACAGTTTCTCTATAGAATCTGATTATTCAAAATAATTTTATATCAAAGAAAAATAATATCCTTGTTTATTTTCGCCAAAAGTAAATCGGTTTAGTCAAATATTTTGTCAGTTTCATTGAATATCGACTACGAATACTATTTGTTTTCATTAAAGCCTTCATTTTGTAAACAGTAGTTGAGTCTGCTTCTACTTATTTGAGACAAAATGAATTTAAATAATGATTATTTTTCGATAATAAAAATATTAAAATTGGTATAAAATTTTCGTTAACTTTATCAATCGGGAGATATCGTAATCGAGGACATAATTGTATAATAAATTCCAGTTCTTTCAATGTTTCCACTGATTCGATAGTCAGATTTTTAATAATATTTGTATTTGAAATCCATTGAAAATGTTCACTTTGTGCAATCATTTTTAAATTTATGTTACAGAGTGATCTATCAAAGTATTGATGTATGAATATTTGAGGGGGTGGATGTGAGTATATAATGGGAACACAGCCAACCATAGTCATATTCTAACTTACACTTATACTCACCCACACCCACCCTTAAGAATTAAAAAAAATATGGAACGCTTCACGATTATGCGTGTCATCCTTGCACAGGGGCCATGCTAATCTTCTCTGTATCGTTCCACTTTTCTTAGGTGCCCGTGGGCGATATATAATCGCTTTCAAAGTCTTATATATTGAATCAACACACAGAGAAATAAAACGGTGAATGAATGTGAAATGAAAAAAGAAACTTACGCAATCATCAACGCATGCTTTCTCTCTTTTAGTAAACATCAAATTGAAGAATAATATTAGAAATAAAGAGATGCTTCTAGACACTAAATACTCAAGTAAATATTTTTCAATATTATGTTATCTAAACTATTTTAATTTATGATAAATATAATAAAAATAAAGAGAACTATGGCACATTCAATTTATAAGTCTACCATTGATTTACAGAACGATGTCATTATGACATCATACTCCTTTCTTTCTCTAAAGTATATAAAAAATGTCTATTATCATTTTATTGATATACTCCTATTGTGCAATTATACATCATATTCTTTTTTTTAATAGTGGCTAAATGCAAACTGTTAATTTCAGAAACTGCATCTTGATGGTGTGGGTGTCAGGGAGAGAAAATACGTAATGAATTCACACCCACACCCAGATCTACCCACTACAACAAGAACTGTATTTTTAATAACTCTTAATAGAATCGTGATAAAGACCTGGAAGTCTGGTTGTAGATGTGGATTCATCTCTTCTTTACCACACGCACTCGCATCCTCCAGTAAAACAAAACACGTTTCTAGCAATCTCAGTTTTCTGTGATACTTTTTGTTAGATTTATTGTCAAATATTTGAACAAATATATAAACCATATAATATTATTTCAATATATCTGTGAGAGCTGATTTTCAAAAAGTATCGATATAAAACGATTCGATAGTCACATATGTAATCATCTTAAGAGTCTTTTTGATTGAAAAAAGTAGAATCGTCAAAAAAATCTAGAGACATACAAATGCTGAAGAATATATAAAAACATTTAGAAAAACACAAAAATAATCATCACATATATTTTGCAGTTTTATATGTTTGTCTTTGAGCTGTCATTGTTACACACAACGTGTTATTTACCAATATTATTGTTGAGATAACAATAATTCTGATCACGTTCATAAAACAACATGTCAGACGTTTTTTATATAACTGCCGATGGTTTGGCAGTTTTTATTGTTAATTTATTAGAATCTACTAGCTTATTTTATCTAGATTGATTATATCTAATATTTAAACATGGGTTGTCGCCAAAGTATTTTATCTTCGCCTAATCCAACTCCTGCTTCTTTATCATCTCTTTCATCGGCAGATTCAATCGAACTCGAAGGAATTTTAGTTGAAATACCTAGCCATTGTAGACAACCATTGATTAATCTACCAGTGCAACAATTTCTCAATGTTTATCAACATCATTTGGTGGGAAAGTATTATTTTGGACAAAACAAGTTTCTGCTTGCCATTGCACATGAATTTCAAGCAATGAGCCAACTGGGAGATATGATGCCCAATCATAAAGATCATTTTATCTTTGTTGACATTTGCAATATAGTATCAAGTTGTTTTCTAGAGCTTCATGTTGTTGAAGGAGCTGTTCTAACCAGTCAATGGGCTTTGAATATTACGGAAAAATATACACCAACAAATTATAAAACAATCAGTTATCAATATTCTCGATTGGGTATTGCTTATCAAGCAAAGCAAGCATGGAAAGAAGCTAGATATTATTTAACAAAAGCTATCGATACAACACGTCTGACCAATGAAATAGATGAAGAATATATTCGTAAACTTGAAGCTGATTTTGATCTAATAAAGTAAATTGATATATTTATTTAAATATGGTACGTTTTTTTAATCTCGTTTCTCTATTGTAGAAATCGAATCATTGACAATACGCAAGTATCTATGACAGTTCATGAAATTAAGCCTGATCCTGGTGAAAATATGGAAGATTTTTGTCGTCGAGCAATAACTGAAATGATTGCTTGCAATGCAGAACATAGTACACTTGCTTTTTTTAAAAGTGAATTTGAACGATTGCCTAACAAGCAAACAGAATCAGAAGTTAACGATGAAATACTTAATGAAGTGTCACAAAACTTAGAGAATTGTGTACGTGTTAGTGCATTGGATACTGAAGAAGTCAATTTTATTGCGGCTCAATTTAAAAATATGTGTATGAAAGCAAGTCCATTATTACCAGCAATTATTGAAGCGGCATTAACAACGATTATTGATCGAATAAAAGATGAAAACTTAGATGCAGATAATGAACAGTTTACTTCATTAAAACAATCAGCATTCATATTCTCATATACTGATGAAAGTGAAAACTATAAAAAAGGTGTACGAGTATTTGAAATAAGAAAAAAAATAGAATCAACTGATGAACAGTAAACAACTACACATAACTCATGCTTTTTATATTATTTAATAAAGTTTTACTGTCAGAATTAATTTAAAAAAAACGAGTGTCGAATTGATCGATGACTGTGGTCTGTGAGGACCGAAAGTAATGCTTCTGTCTCATAACTTTAGAGTTGTGTTAGTCATCGATCATGGCTCGTCTCTTTTTATTTCTTATCGAACTCATATTTTAGTTGTATATGTTTATAGATGGTGTAATTTTTTTCTTTCCTTCGTTACATTACAACATACAGTATTGATATGATGAAATTACAAAGATATAAAGAACGAAGAATTCTAACCATCGTATGGTTGTAGACGAGTAGCAGATATCAATGAAACAGATATTTATATAAGTAATTTTATTGAATAGTGATTAAAAAGAACATCACACTTCTTTATTATATGACTTTAGATAATGTTTAAAAATTAAAAATGAACAATGAAACAGAGTATTCATGTCTATTGAGATATACAATAGTATTATGTGCACAATCGAAGGAACATATTTTAATAAAAGCAATCACTTCA
Organism: Adineta steineri; assembly: GCA_905250115.1. NCBI lineage: Eukaryota > Metazoa > Rotifera > Eurotatoria > Adinetida > Adinetidae > Adineta > Adineta steineri. The sequence goes on from CAJNOI010000252.1 coordinate 67,804, forward strand.
ATACAATTAAACTACGTAATCCATCCTTCAAAAATGGATTTTATTTTTTCATGACTTTGGTAAATTAACCAATGGACATTTAAATACAAAATCTGCTGAAAATAATTTAGCAGCTCTTGGTAACATTATTCTATAAACTTGTCGAATTGTATTTTCTGATGCACCAGTTGCAGTTGCTATATCTTTCAATGGCTGTCGGTCATTAACAGCAGCACAAGCCATATAAATGGCTGCACCTGCAACTGAATCTGGTGCACGACTTTGTATATCACAAAGTTCTTTTGCTTGTTCAACAATATAGATAGCTGTTTTTCTAATAAGATTTACTTCCTCAAGTTGAAGCCGACTACAAAAACGAGGTATCAAATTTTTAATATCAACAGTTTCAGGTCGATTAACATTTGGTAACTTTTTAATAATTTGTTGAAAACATCGACCAATTTCTACTTTTGTTGCATTTGTTGCAATTGCACAAATTTCTTTAATTGTACGTTGTAGACCTTCATGTCGACAACCTAAATAAATACATGCTGCAGCAACTGCATCTGGTGATCGACCTCGTACACATTTATTTTCATAACATTGTTTATAAATTAAACATGCTCGATCAATAATTCGAGTTGATAAAGAAATACGTCCCGCCATCTGTCGAATAGCATCAAAACCAGTTTTTAATGCTTTATCTTCAGATGACACTTGACTAGATTTATTAGTATATTTCTGTTTACCAGATTCATCAAGTGCTCCGGCACCTGTTCCTGACGTCATAAACGTATGAAAATGATCGGTACTGAACAATGGATTTGATGCAGCACCGACACGACTCATATCTTTCGTATCACTATCATTAGAAAAAGTACGCCATTCAGCGCTAACATCGATCATTCGATCTCCAACGACTAATCCACATTCTGGACAAATCATATCGCCAGCACGATAATCTTCAATTAATGTCGCTTCAGGATGAAATCGACATACTAATTGTTTAACGTACCGTGACATATTTGCGTATGAATACGTATATTATAAAATATATTGTATAGTAAGTTGTAATAAAGCACTTTTCTCTAGTGCGCATAGGGCATGACATCATGTTTGGCTTTACACGTTTTATTTCTTTTCTTTCCTTACATCGATACGATATGTGCAAAGACAAACCATCTTGTTGTATTTCATAATGTTTTAAAAAAAGTTACTTATTACAACTACTAAAAGAGGTAAAGATTTTAACTGATTAAATATATGTTGCGATGACGAAAAAATGCAGGTTAGTGTTAATACTAACTTGCCAGAGCAACATTTTATTAAAATAAAATAGAAAGATGTCGCAGTTTGATAACAGTTGTCCTCCATATGTAATATCGTGCAATAATCGTCATCATGGTAATCATTGGACGCATATGAATCAACTTTGTCTATGACTCATGGGAATTTTTTTCTTCATTCTTACGAAATTTCCACCATGTACGAGTCATATTAGATGATGTCGTAATTGAAAAAAATATGAAATGTGTAGAAACAGTGTGAAAATAAATCAATTGAATTTCACTATTTTTCTATCGCTTCTCGGTCTTTTATAGGCTTAGATCAAAGTGTAGTATCTGTTCTCGTCGGTTTGAAAGCCGGCGCTGATCTTATTGAGATCAGGCTCTTTCAAGCGGATTTTTGGAATGGACATTTGATCATGCGAGTTTACTCGGATGATTGATGTACTAGTGATCGTCTCGACACTGCAGTGCCGTTGAGTTCGGTCCACACCTGTGTCTCTCGGGACACAGGAACCACATTATAATTTGAAAATGAAAATGAATTATAGTAGAATAGAAACAATAAAGATTTACAAAACGACAATCTTAAAAAAACAGATAATTTAATATAAAAGAAGATGTACATGTTTGAGATCTTATTACTTTACGCATTCAAGAAAAACAAAAACTATTCAACATTTAGCACGACAGAATCATAGTCAGGTGGCGGGTCACTATCCTTAAATTCCGATTGTTCATAATTCGGAACGTCAGAAGTAGTTAAAGAATTAAATATTTGTTGCTGATGTGGATCAGGATTAGGTTCGGTTCCTAATATAATTGGTATATCAACATGAAAATCACAAAATATCCCTTCAACTATAACTTCAAATTTAATTAGATAATGAATATGAACATTGACAATTGCTTGAAGACCACCATTAAATTTATATGATGGAGGTAATATATTAGGAGGAATTATTATAGAAAACGGTTCTCGAATTTGTTCATTTTTTAGATTAACAATTTCTGGTAATATTGTTTCAAATATCTTCAATCTTTGTGAATTTAATTCAATTTCATAATTTTGAAATAAAGTTACATAAATACATTTAATTAATACTTTACGTGGATTTTCAATTTCTAATGTTCCAGTAATGGATTCTCCAGGAATTATTCCTGATTTATTTAAAATTCCTTTTAAAATAACACCTTTTTTATTTTTATTATCAAATGTAGTTGAAATTAAACATTGAGGATTTTGTAATAGATTAACATGAGGAAATATATTTAAATATGGTGTTTCTTTTGTATTTGATCTATACGATATTTTATCTATAATAACTTGTAAATAATATCGAACACGTGGATATGATCGATGATCATTGATAGTCGGTGGCAGATCTTCAGTCAAAAGAATTTGAAATGGCCATGAATATTTTCCTTGATCATAAACTAATTGTTGTTGTTCATTTGCAGATTGAGCAATGGTAAATTCAGAAGAATAAAAAGGAATATGGTGATATTGTGTTTGTATATTTGTATGACCTCTACCGTCTGAACCAGTACGACTTGTTGTATAACCAATTTCACCTATTAATTTTATACATATTTCACTTGCTGCTAATTCTCCATCCACGATATTTAATTGCACATTTCCATTCACATATTCACCAGTATAATAGAATGAATTGTTTCGATCAAGATTAATTATAATTATAATTTTATTACTAGAACCACAACCCATATAAAAATGATTTTATCTTCAGTTATATTTTAGAATGTTAAACCATGTGATGTTTTCGTTGTTCTGCCATTGTATGATATAATCGTGTAAAAAGGAACTCAGTTCCACATGCAATGAAGAGATAGAACGAAAGAGAAAAATTTCCTTCTCGCGACTAGAGTATCCTTGAAGAATAAAAATAACTCGCTATCAGCGGACGAACGCACAAGCGAGCGGTTATATTTTTTTCTTATTTCTACTGATCAAATGACATCTATAACTAGAGAAAGAAAAGAAAATTCTTTCCAGAATTATACTTTAAATTTTCAAATAATCTATGGATATAAATCTTAAAGAGAAAATATAGAAATATTCTATTAAATCATAATAATATCATTATCATTTCATTTATTTTATATACAGTACTAAAAACACGATCATGCATGTAAATTCCAGACAAAAAAAATATTGTAGATAAATCTCTATGATCATAATTATTAGTAATGTACATTAATTCGACTTCGAATATAAATGAAAACGGAAAGAAAATCACATGCTTTCTATCAAAGCAAAAGATAAAAAATTTTCAAACTAATAACTCAAAATTATTACTAGAGTGTTATTATGAGAATAGGGGAAAGAGTTGATTAAAAAATTTGAAACGATGAATCTTATTTTCGTTTATGGCGGCTTATGTGAGACTAGCAAAACAAGTGCAGAATTCATTTATCTGCTCAATTACAATTACAAGTCGAGTCTGGACGTGAGTGTTAGTCTTCTGCTTCATCCACACTCACACCGATGAACTAACTTTATGTCTATGACTCATGGGAAATTTTTTCTTCATCCTTACGAAATTTTCATCATACATGAGTCATATTAGATGATGTCGTAATTTACAAAAATATGAATAATATCATTCATATTTTACATAATCAATTACAGAATAATAAGACGTCGTCCTAGAAGTGCTTGATATAATAATTGAAAGTTTGTCAATGTGTAGAAACAGTGTGAAGATAAATCAATTGAATTTCACTGTTTTTTTTATCGCTTCTCGGTCTTTTATAGGCTTAGATCAAAGTGTAGTATCTGTTCTCGTCGGTTTGAAAGCCGGCGCTGATCTCAATGAGATCAGGCTCTTTCAATCGGATTTTTGGAATGGACATTTGATCATCCGAGTTTACTTGGATGATTGATGTACTAGTGATCGTCTCGACACTGCAGTGCCGTTGAGTTCGGTCCACACCGGTGTCTCTCGGGACACAGGAACCACATTATAATTTAAGAATTAAAAGTTTGCTCGGTCTCCAAATAGGAATAGAAATTCTTTAAAGTTAGAAAAAGAACGTTGAGATCTATCAAAGATTTATAAAAATGGATATTTTGTTTGAGTCATCAAATAAAACTATGAATAATGCTTTATTGCTTTGTTTGTCGTTATTTGTGAAGAGATCAATCGACAATGTTGTTTTATAAACCAAGATTTCATTCAAACCGTATTTCACAAAAAAATTTAGTAAGTCTTAGATAAGAGTAACGATGTGATGAAATACAGATAACCTACTGGCAATATAGATTGAATTTTGATCTAAAAAATTGGAATATATTATGATTCTCTATAATAAATTGTTGACATTTTATTAGTATTACAATTATCAAAATGGAAATCAGTTCTTTTAGAGAGAATAAATTTAATAAATATATATTCTTCATATGAAAGTCTTTTTATCTATAGGTATGTACTTTTATCTTCAGTTACTAGAGAAAATAAATATGCTTTTATCAACAGATAAAAGACATTTGTCTCAAGCATTATACTTTCATTTCTTTATATATAGCATGAGTAAAACATTGTTGTTAATATTTCTTCTCTTTTTTTATACACCTTATGAATGTCGAAGTCAACAGGATATTCAATCTGATACATGGATTGCTGTTGATGGTCTTGGTCGAGTGTTACCAAATATAACACAAGTTGGTCCCCCACGTCCTAATCGTACAGTTGGAATGTTTTATTTCTTACATTTGGGTCATGATGGATCGGTAAATGGTCCCTATGATGTATCGAAAATTCTCAAAGAACATCCTGAAGCAATTAATGATATAAATGATCCACACTGGGGACCCCTTGATAGTTCACATATTTGGGGTGAAAGTCTTTTTGGTTATTATATGATTGATGATGATTTTATTCTTCGTAAACATGCATCTATGATTGTAAATGCAGGCGTTGACGTCATTATTTTTGATGTTTCTAATGCAGTAACTTTTCGAGATAATTATCAAAAATTATGTTCTGTATATACTGATATTCGATCAAAAGGAGGTAGAACGCCGCAAATTGCTTTCCTCTGTCCATTCGGCAATCCAGGTGATATGGGACGAAAGACGACACGTGCAATATATGAAGATTTGTATGCTAATGGATCTTATTCTGATCTTTGGTTTCGATGGAAAGGTAAACCACTGATGTTAGCTGATCCAGGATATGTTGACGATGATATTCGACAATTTTTTACTTTACGTCAAAATATTGGACCTTACAATCAAGGTCCAACTGGACCAAATCAATGGGCATGGCTTGAAATTTATCCTCAGCATGTATTTTTGAATAGTGAAGGTGATAAAGAAGAAGCTGCAGTTGGTGTTGCACAGAATTATAATAAAATACAGTATAATAGTACTGCACCGATGAGTTGGCCTGGTGCTTTTGGTCGTAGCTATCATAATAACTCAATGGATAATCGAACGGATGCAGTTAATTGGGGATTTAATTTTGCTGAACAATGGGAACGTGCATTAGAAATTGATCCTCAATTTGTCTTTGTTACTGGATGGAATGAATGGACAGCAGGTAGATATGCTTCATGGAGTAGATGGACAGCTCCACCAGTTATTTTTGTTGATGAATTCATTCAAGAATTTAGTCGAGATATTGAACCGATGAGTGGTGGTCATGATGATAATTATTATTATCAATTAGTAAATTATGTTCGACGTTACAAAGGAGTTCGTTCAATAACACCTGTAAAAGCAAGTCCAATTATAATTGATGGTAATTTTCAAGAATGGCAACCTGTACAACCAAGTTTTCAAACAGATCCTGGAACGCCTGTATGGCGAGATTATCCTGGAAGTGGAAAAGCAGGTCCCTATATCAATCATACTGGTCGAAATGATATTATCGAAACTAAAGTTAGTTACAATGGAGATTATGTTTATTTCTATGTACGAACTTATAATTTAACTACAAACTATACAGATCCTAATTGGATGTTATTATTTTTAAATACTGATGCTAATTATAGTACTGGATGGCTTGGTTATGATTTTGTAATTAATCGAAATGTTCGATCATCTCAAGAAACATCTCTTGAACGTAATAATGCTAGTAATTCTTATATTTGGACAAAAATAGCCGATATATCTTACGCTATGAAAGGTAAAGAACTTGAATTAATGATACCACGAAAATTGTTAGCTATTCCAGCATCATATGTTACTATTGACTTCAAATGGGCAGACAATATTCAACAAGATGGTACATGGAGTGACTTTTCATTAAATGGTGATTCCGCTCCTCCTGATCGTTTTAACTTTCGTGCACAACTTAATTAATATTTGGCACAATTGTAGTTATTACACGCATTATCTTTTTCTTATATTCGTCAAACTAATTTTAAGTTCAATTATGAAATTATGCGTGAGCGTGAATGAATATTCTAGTAACACTTCTTACTGTATACAATGATTTTTTTCGATTCATTTTACCGTAGAAAATATATTTCGATAATTTCATCACATTCATCAAAAAGATGCAAAATATACGTTGTATGTCATTTTAATTTTAGTTAGTAACTCTTGTTTTTTTAATTGTATTTTTTTTATATGTGAACAAAAGAATGTATGAAAATACAAGAGTAAACAATAACTCAGGAATGTAATTCAAATGAAACAAAAAATTCATTATTTTTTTTGTATTATAATAACATCATGATCTTTGCGCTATATTCTGATTGACATAGTTTATGGCTTCAACCAAATTTATTTATATATTAATCAGTTTTTTTTCTTAAACAAAACTAGAGAAGAAATAGAAGTTATATTCATTGTATTGAATCTCTTGTGCAAGTCACTCGATATGGATATATATCAATCTACAAAAGTATCTTTTGTGCCAAGAATAAGTACAACTCGATGGTCAAACCAAGTAATTTTTCTTGAAAATTTAAGTTAAAATCATGTTTTATTATCTCTGCCAGGGTTTGTTAATGAATAATCAACAACAGAAACAACAAAATAACAATGAGCAAAATCTATCTTTCAATAGACCGGAACAGTTACTTGATAATCTTCAATCATTGTCACTGAGAAATTATTCTAAGTATCAACAACAGAAATATCGAAATAGTAATGAACAAAACTCATCACTCAATAAATTTCAACGGTTTCGTGATAATCTCCAATCATTACCACGGGAAAATGATTCTAAGTATCAAAACAACAGCAATGAACAAAATCCATCATTTAATAAATCGCAAACGCTTCCTAATAACGTTCTAACATTACCATTAGATAATCATGCTAAGTATCAACAAAATCACAATGACCAGAGTTCATCATTCAATAAATCGCAACTGTTTCCTGATGATGTTCCATCATCGCCACTAGAAAATTATTCTAAGTTAGTGCAAATTTTTAAAAACTGTCATGTAGCAGAGCAAGAACTAAGAGGAGCATTAAAGTATGAAAATAAAAAATTGAATGCATCTCTATCTCTCGCCTTTTAAAGATCATGATCTATCATCTTATCATTATTACAGAACGTAACAGATACAGGTTCTAAGATGAGATTCATTACTTATACTTATTAAAACAAAGCCTATTAGTTTCTAGTGAATTAAATAAATATAAGAAACATATCAATATGAGCTCAAGCATCTATTAAGATATGAATATTCAGAGAATTTATTTATCTGTCAGTAGCAATTATTTCGTGTTTCATATATTACAGCAACTCCGATGAACTCGAAACCATCAACAAGACAAGCTACTATCCGATGGCCTTTTATATTTGTGTTGGAGTTTCACTTTTCCTTATTGCTACAACAGCTTTGGTAATAAATATTTATGAATTGATCCTTATAAGTAAAACAAGTACGAGTAAGAATATCTTAATATTTTTTTCAAGATTACAGTTGTTTCGAAGAAATTTTAATCTGTATATGATAGGTAAAGATGACATGGAGTGGAACTTTATATTTCAGGCCAATACATTGTCTTGCATTCATCGATATATAAATATCTGGTTCATTAGTATTCGTGTTTAACTAAGAATGATTGTAAAACATGAGGATTATATTATTGAGAGAAACGACAAGGTAGTCTTTACACAATTGAGTAGAATTATTTAATAAATTAAGTCCATTATTTTATTAATTTTAAAAATGAAATCGATATGTATCGATTTAGCTAGTTACGAGAGAACCGTTCTAAATGATAAATTACTTTTGATTGCGAGCTTTATACATAAGATAGATCCCAGTGCGATATAAAACCTCGCAAGAACAAATGCTGTTAGGTTTTCTATCCGGAGTTATAGATATTTTAGTGTAATTTTACTCTTAGGCATGGCATATATCAAAAATTGATATCATAGTATTTCGAACTGAAGTTTTATCTATGGACCGGCTTGTTGGTCCATAGAATGTTTTCTATTATTTTTGGTATAAACCATGTCTAAGACTAAAATCATAGCAAAATATCTATCACTTCGGACAGTCAACTTAAGAATACTTGTTTTTATAAGATTTCATACATAGAGTCCACAATCAAAAGCAAATTTTCACGTGAAACCTTCTCCTTGGCAACTCAACTTTTTTAATGATTAAATTTCATTTTTAGCTACAAGTACAACGACTGCAATGCCAGGTAATGTTCCATCTTCTCTTATTGAAAATGATTATTTTCAGAATTTGACTCCTTAATATTAATGCTTAATGAAACATATCAGAGAGTCATTAGTTTTGGAAATGTATTAGATTGAGGAGTATAACAAGAGTGAGAAATAGTTATGGTATACATAGAACCTATGGAAATAATCGAACATTCGGTCATATTTCTATGCAAATCCTCCAGAATGTGGCTAGCTCTCTTTTAAAGAAGAGTACTATTTGTTTTATTCAAATTATTTTATTGTTAGGATGGGTTGGTACTGGTGATATGACGAATGTACGACGTGACCATCAAGCATCTGTATTAGCAAATGGGAAAGTGTTAGTTACAGGTGGATTTACCGGTAGTGTTTATTTAAATGGTGCTGAGCTGTACGATCCATCTACAGGAGTATGGACAACTACTGGTAATATGAATAGTATTCGAGGTTATCACCAGGCATCTGTATTAGCAAATGGAAAAGTGTTAGTTACAGGTGGATATACTGGTAGTAGTTATTTGAAAACTGCTGAATTATATGATCCATCTACAGGAATATGGACACTCACTGGTAATATGAATAGTATGCGAGCTTATCACCAAGCATCTGTATTACAAAATGGAAGCGTATTAGTTAGTGGTGGATGCAGTAACACTAGCGTTTATATAAATAGTGCTGAGTTGTATAATCCAACTACAGGAGTTTGGACAAGTACTGGTAATATGAATAGTCTTCGAGGTTATCACCAGGCATCTGTATTACAAAATGGCAAAGTGTTAGTTACAGATGGATTTACCGGTAGTGTTTATTTGAATACTGCTGAATTATATGATCCAACAACAGGAGTTTGGACAAGTACTGGTAGTATGAATAGTATGCGAATTTTTCATCAAGCATCTGTATTACAAAATGGCAAAGTGTTAGTTACAGGTGGATATAGTGGTAGTGGTTATTTAAACAATGCCGAATTATATGATCCGTCTACGAGTACATGGACACTCACTGGTAGTATGAATAGTATGCGAGCTTATCATCAATCATCTATATTACAAAATGGACAAGTGTTAGTTAGTGGTGGATGCAGTAGCAACGGTGTTTTTTTAAACAGTGCTGAGTTGTATAATCCAACTACAGGAGTGTGGACAACGACATTTAGTATGAATTCTAGTCGATCTGAGGATACAGGATCCTTACTAACAAATGGAAAAGTATTAGTTGTTGGCGGACTTGGTGCTAGTGGATTTTTAAATAGCGTTGAATTATATCAACCATAAAAAGTAAATTAAAGACAAACAGCTTTTTTCTTTTTTTTTCAATAAATAATCTCAATGAATTACTATGAACGAAAATAAGAATCAAAAGGGGTGTGAGTATGGGCAAGGTAAAGGAAAATGAATTCAGACCTGTCTACACCTACACCCACATCATCAAAATATAGAAAGAACGAAGAAAAAATCGCATTGAGTTCTGTTGCATAGATTCAACGAAGTGTTTATCAGTACACATAATATACAAAACTATCCGTTTATTTCTAGCATCATTCTCAATCAAACTCATTTTCCTACTGGAGACCTGTGAAGATTGCTTTATATCCTTTTACTATTATAACATATTAACTCGATACATTTCTCAACAATCAATATTTGTTAACAAGCCGTAATTGGATACAACTAAGAATATCTTAATGTTTTCGAGTATGACAAATTCATAGAATGCTATAGTTGTTCAATCTTTTTATCTCTCATCCTATTCACTGATCATTTGCATTAGACTTAAGATTTACGATTAACTTGATTAATTCTTATATGTATGAAATACAATACTTATCTGTTTCTACAGCATTCTTCTACTTTTATAAATGTAATCAATCTTCTCATGACTAAGAAAGTAACACATGTATCATCATAATCTATGAAGAAAAATAACCAAAAATGAATCATGAACATCATTCTTGAGCTGGAGTGTTGCTAAACAGATGATAACACATGAAAAGATCATCTTTAGCTTTCACAATATGTTCATTGAATTCACTTTTACGCATCTTTGCATCATCGAAACATTCAATCATTGGCAACTGATACATGAAATTAGGATTGTTCTTATTGTTATTGTATTCATATGTTATATATTTTTCTCACTGCTCTCTCTTACGTTGCATTGTATTATGATATTCATGTAATTTGATGATATTACAGTGTGCATGTGTACTAGAACGTGAGAATCAATATTTTTCACTAAAAATATTTACTTTGTTTTTTTTGATTAGCAATGTTTTCATTAAAAAAGCGTATCAAATGACTTTTACCCTTTTAGAGTTGTGGTCACAGAATCAAAGTGCAATTAAATTTAGATGTTTTCTATACTATCAAACAAATTGAAGGAAAGACATTGATAATAAGTGTGAATTTCATATTTTTGTTGTATTGCATGAATAGTAACAAATTGTTACTTATGTCTCCGCATGTATTTTTTTATCACATATGCATCTAAAGTATTGTCATGTGAGAACAGTAGTGAATTGTTTTGTTGACTGAAAACAATATTGTTCGTTACTCTACCTCTATATATATAGATACACCTTTTCTCATAGTTTCACAAATCAATTCTCATCGTACTCTAATTTTATTCTTCACTACATTATTACTATTAATATGCCAGGCTGTGGATGTGGTTGCGGTTGTGGATGCGGTTGTGGTTGTGGATGTGGTTGCGGTTGTGGATGCGGTTGTGGTTGTGGATGTGGTTGCGGTTGTGGATGCGGTTGTGGTTGTGGATGTGGTTGCGGATGTGGTTCGTGCTGTAAATCATGTTGTAGTACATGCTGTGATCCTTGTTGTTGCTCTTGCTGCGATCCTTGCTGTGATTGTTGTTGTGATCCATGTTGTGATTGCTGCTGTGGTTCATGTTGTTGTGGCCCATGCTGTTGTGTACGTAAAACTGTATGCTGCTGCAGACCATGTTGCAAAGTCATCAGAAAGAAAACCGTCACCGTTAAAAGATCATGCGCCAAAGTTTGCTGTTGTTAACATTAACATTTTTGATCTTTTTCTATGAACTCATTTAATATCTAATGTACAAATGTTAGACAACATTCTAACAACATTCGTATTATTTTGTTCTCTCTCCTTCCTGTCATCCATGAGAATACATTGAAATTCTCATCTTCTTTCTTTTTCTTATTTTACTCTCCATTTTCATTTACTTCTTATACAATTAGAAAGAAGATGTGTTACATCATCTTCTTTGTTTTTCTCTGCTTTGACGAGCAAATCATTTATTATAACCAATAAATCTAGTTATAGCACCGATTTTTATTTCTTCACCTTCAATCTTTTACATTAACAATCTTATTTTTTCCTCTCGGATTTAAAAGTTTTTTTTCGATTACTACAAAAGGTGTTTCAAAAAATATGTTAACAACAATAGCTGCAACATAACTGAAGAAAATATGTGAAACCAAATTGTTCACTAGAATGTGTGGTTGATAGTAGAAAGGCACTGTTCGATTGAAGATAATAATATATAGAATTGTAGGATGAACAAGAAAAGCAGCATAATTCAGTCGAGCGAATGGTAACCATATAGGCCACGAGAGAATAGTATTCACTATTCCGCCTTGATTGCTACTGCATAGAAAGATGAGCCAACCAATGGCAAGAGCCCAGCCGGTGCGAGATAAACATTGATAGGTAACTAATGATGCACGGTTTAGTCCAGGTTCGTTGGCATATTCATGATATACTGAGAACAGACATGTTAAACAAATAGCAATAGCCAGAAGAGTACCAATTAGTTTTGAATAAACATTGAAACGATATGTTCTTCCCATAGTAATGAGCAGAAAGCCAGTGAGAAGACCAATAGCATAAGCAGAAATACGACACCATGGAGTAACATATATGGTATTGAAAAAGTTTTTACCAGGCTACAAAAAAAAGAATCTTAAGGTGATATCTCGAATGAGAACTCATTGAAAACACGATTAAATAGTTATATTGCGATTGTTTTAGGTGAAACTATAGTTTTATTGGACCACCTCGTTATATAATGTTCGATATAAATTCGTCTTAGAGTATTTGAAACTTACTGCGAATTGAAATTCATCAAATGAATTAACCGTCATATTGGGATAGTGAAGAAGAATACCAAGAATCGACATAATACCAACGAGAACAAAAATAATAGTCATCATAAAAGCAATCCATTTTCGTCCTTTGACAAATGGTATGAGAGCTAATGGAGCAATCCAATAAAATTGCATGTCATTGAAAAGATACCATGAAATAGTGAAACACATTTGACTCGGTTCGATTAAGTTGCCAATATAGAATATCGATGTCCACCAGTACTGATTGCGACAAGCTTCTGGTTCAAATCCTGTTTGAGTAGGATAAAATGGTCCATGGCCAAAGTATGGTGTCAAATTGATGCTGACTGATAGAAGTAGAAGAAAAGCCGGTGTCAAACGGATATAACGATGGACATAGTAGAGAACCATGAGACGAAAGGAGAGTTTTTCTTTCTTCACTTGTCGAACAAATGCAATAGTCGTTAAAAAACCGCTTATTACAAAAAATGTATCTACTGTGAATGTTGCATTGATGATTAATTGAAAGAAAATATTCTTTGTCCAAGATAAAACATCGACTACATTACTTGTGTAAGCTAGACTGTCTAAAACTGAATGACCGATGATAACCCAGAAAAGAGATAAAACCCGAAGACCATTGATAAATGCAAATGAATTTTCATCTTCTTTCTTTTCCATTGTAAATATTCGACGTAGAGTACGTAGAGCTGAAAAGTTAGCAAGGAATATTCTACGAGGTGTTGATTCTAATAATGGTCGTTGTGTCAAATCTGAATAGTGTGGCGTAGTCATCGATTTCATCTCTAACGTTTCAACATCCGGACGAGAATCATGTCTAACAACATTTTGATCAGATTTTAGACGTACAGTAATTATTAAATCAATGATAGTTCCGATAAGAACAAGAAGACCAAGTAAGGAGAGAATGATACACGTAGCTATGGCACCTCCAGTAAAATTTTTCTGTCCATTTGGAGGATCATTCGAACAGTCAAGGTAATCTTCAGTAATATTACTAAAGGTAAAGAATGATTGAATTAGCAATGCTACTGATTGTCGATCACATGATGAAGGAACACACATGCCAAGAGTTATGCCGTTAAATATCTCCAGAAGATCTGTTGTCGTTGATGATATAGGAAATAAAGTACCTATACAAAAAAAATTATTCATAGTGATTACATTTTGATAGATAATTATACATACAATGCTGAGTGTCGAAGGGTTGTACAACGAATGATTTATTATCGACCAAATACATCGGTTGAACACATTCATCGTAGTTACCCGTCCAAAACACGTTTCCTCTAAGCAAACCTGATGGTAATGGTTTTCCCCATGCATCGATTATTTTAAGTGCCCATGAATCGAATTGTAATGCTCCAGCAATGATCTTTTCAAACTCTTCTTGACACGTTGTAGTTTCATTACTGGTGCGTGAAGACAAATAGGCAGACATTCGAGAAGATGTAATCGAATATGGAAAATCGACGAGTAGCTCAGATTTTAAATGTTGAAAATGTCGAATTCGATTTATTATTGAATTGAATTGAAGAGGAAATGTTTGGTGCTTCGATTGACATATACTGTTATGTAATGAAAGCAAAAGCAGTAACAATATAAAAACGCCCATCTTGAAATAGAATCATATGATGCAGTTATACAACACTTTATATAGAGTTATAATATGCAGATAAGAGCATATATGTCCCTTTGCTGTTGTTATTTTTTTTTAGAGTTATCATTGTTTATCGCCTTCTTTTTCTTGCTTTACATCATATGAATACAACTCTAGAACAATCCATCATCATATGATTTGTTACTTATTCTGGAGTGCAAAGACCGCGCTACTCTTCATTATTTATCTATATTTTTATGAATTCCTGATCTCTTTTTTAACCTTAGAAGAATACTTTGGAACCATACCATTAGTTTGTCCTTCTTTCACACATTTATATGTGTTTACTATTGTGACCGATTATACAGAAAACTCTGAAAATGTATGTTTAGTAGATTTGAAACGTTACAGATATGAGTTTTTCGAGCAAATGTTGAGATCGCCATAGTTTGAAAAGTCACCTTCAATTTTTCATATCAATATATATTAAAATTCATTTGTTATCACTAGTAGTTCTTTACAACAACAAATATTACATCAAAAATATTATGTTTTCAATATGCAAGAATCCAGAATAATAACTGTAAATACCGATTTTCGCATTTCATAGTTTGATAGAAAAAGAAAAAGACCAAAGCATGCATGAAAAGTCAACACAGTTTATATACATTAAGATGGTGATACTGATAAGCGATGAATGCAGATGCGAGTTAAATGCAAGGCAAATGCATGACTGTATGACGCACGAAGGAGCGTAGATAAGACAGTGAGAATGGATGAATATGCAAATAAAAATATGAGGATAGATACAAAGAGTAGAAATATGGTCTCACTGAATAAAAAAATAACTATACATATATTTATGCGTTTAAAATTGGGTATAAATATGAGTGATCTGTACACATGATGACATTCAACATTCGAAGGACTAGTAATTTACTTTTAACACAATGGAATTATATATTGTTTGTATAGAATGTTTGACAACGGTATGTATGTTGGTAAAATGAAATTGAATATTTTTCTTTATCTGATCTCTACCTTGTATTTTAATCGATAATCTTCAAATGCATTACACGCCTATATTGATGTATTGATGGAATTAAGAATGATAAGAATATGTATGATGAAAATAAATACTTTTTTATTGCACTTTTTCCTATTTGATTGCAATATTTTTTTTTGCTGATAGTCAAAGAGAGAGGAGACGTCAATGTGTTTCTTTGTTGTTTTTTTCATCTAATACAAAGAATGCATTGAGGCAACCATTTTCAATTCACATTCATCTGAATAATCGTTGATCTTCAAAATTATCTACGTATGTCCTATGATAAATTATTTATCAGATAGAGAAATAGTTACTCAGTACGAGAATCATCTGTTTATGTTAGATTTTGTTTATGAGATTCGCCGTCACATTCTTGACAAAATGTTTCTATATAATGTTTAATGCAAGCAAAGCAAAATGAAAATAATAGTATGTGTTGACTAGAATATGGATTTAGAATATATGATGAACACCAAATTTATACATTACCATTACGGTGTATTTCAGATTCTAAATTTACAGATTTTCTAGATAAAACTACGTTAATAGTTTTTTATATGACCATGTATTCACTTCACGACGATTACTCTCTTCAATTCGTTATGAATTCAAATCAATCTTTAACTATTAAATTGAATCGTGATCAAACGTTGACACGAATCATTATATTGAATGACGAGCAATGTTCTAAATTGACTTATCGTCTATGTGAAACAACCAACGAGCTATATGAACTGTTAATTGATATACTAGAGACATCAGTCTCAAGCATTCATGTTAAAGAAGATGAAAATCTAGAGATCTCGTTACCAATACGATTTGGTAGTAAAAATCGAATGAAATTATGGTCATTCAGAATTGAATTCTCTTGTTTTTCATCCAACGACAATGATCCCAAGGAAGAAGTATCACTCGATCCATCAGATTGGAATGATACACGATATTTGGGTCATCAAATTATGGATGATATGATGGATTATTTGCGTGATCTTCGTCAAAGACCAACTTGGCGTCCGATTCCTCCAAAAATAAAAGAAATCATTGCAACCAGTGTTCTTCCACTACATGGTCAATCGCCTTGGGAAGTCTACGACGAAATTCGTTCAATTGCACTTCCCTACGTAGTGGGTAATATTCATCCTCATTATTGGGGTTATGTTCAAGGTTCTGGTTCACCAATTGGAGTACTAGCAGAGTTCATTACAGGAACAATGAATACAATGTCTTGGGGTGGTCATCAAGCAAGTATTTACTTAGAATGTCAAGTCTTATCATGGCTTAAAGAATTAATGGGTTTTCCTACAGATGAGACAAGCTCAGGTGTCCTTGTCAGTGGTACGTCTGTCGCTACAATCATCGCTTTGGCAGTAGCTCGAAATAAATTTCATAATCGTACTATGAAGATTTATTGTTCAAACGAAGTACATAGTTGTCTAGCACGTGCTGTCGATCTTTTAGGTATTACTAGAACTAATTTAATAGTTATTCCAACAAATTCACAACGCCAAATTGATGTGGAGGTCTAGCAAATCATATATATATATAGAGAGAGAGAGAAACCCTAAATTTCATTTATATATTTTAGGTTTTGAAAACAAGTATAGATTTAAATTCTTGTGGCTTTATCGTCGGTTCAGCAGGCACAGTTGGTACCGGTGCCATTGATGATTTAGAAGGTTTAGCTGATCTGTGTGCTAGTCATCCAGAGAATCTTTGGTTTCATGTAGATGGTGCTATTGGTGCAGTCGCTCGTTGTTCCACACGTCTTCGACCATTGTTCACTGGCTTGGAACGAGCCGATTCATTGGCATTCGATCTGCATAAATGGCTTTTTGTTCCATATGAATGTGGTTGTATTCTTATACGCGATGGTCAATTACATCGATCGACATTTGCACAGCCACCAGCATCGTATTTAACATTATTAGATGGTGGTATAACACCTAGCCACGGCGAAGTTTATTTTAGTGATTATGGTCTTGAACTTTCACGAAATACAAAAGCAATAAAAGTCTGGATGACATTGAAAACGTACGGAATCGAACGATTCGGTCGTATTATGGAACAAAATGTTGATCAAGCTCTGTATTTTGCTCGTTTAATTGAACAAAATTCGAATGAACTCGAATTAATGGCGAAAACAACATTAAATATTGTTTGCTTTCGATATATCGTCCATCGTTCGAATAGTATCGATCAGCAACCTATGTTGAA
Organism: Adineta steineri; assembly: GCA_905250115.1. Classification (NCBI taxonomy): domain Eukaryota; kingdom Metazoa; phylum Rotifera; class Eurotatoria; order Adinetida; family Adinetidae; genus Adineta; species Adineta steineri. The sequence goes on from CAJNOI010000252.1 coordinate 85,685, forward strand.
CGAATTAAATAAACGATTACTCGTATTAATACAAGAACGAGGTATAGCAGTAGTTTCACCATTTGTTGTCGGTACAAATACGTTTGCATTAAGAATGTGTATTACAAATCATCGAACAAAATTATCCAATATGGATACATTTTTGCAACAAGTCATTAAATTAGCTCATGAACTAGTCAATACTCCTGAATTTATAATGCTAAACAAGATTTAATTTTTTTTTAGTACTAACACTTATTATTTATCTAAAATGATTTGTTAGAATTGAATTAAATAAAAATATGGTAGAAAGAAATCAATAATATGATAGAATAATTAATCATACGAAGAGCAAGATAAAGAGTTTCCTTATGGCATGTTCAATAATAGATTAACTATAAGGGATAATATATCTTACATTGAATAGTTAATAAACGACTCCTTTTTTTTTGTTCACTTATCATATTCAAAAATAGCAAACTTAGATAATATGATAATCGCTAATGTATCTATCTTGGAATCAAACTTATTCATTTCTCTTCCAGTTCGATTTTGGCTTTTTTT
>CAJNOI010000252.1:93305-104705 GCA_905250115.1 Adineta steineri
ACAGTTGTTTTTGTTACTTGTGGTTCTCCTTTTTATACATATTTTGTTGTATCAAAAGCATTTCGAAAAGATTGTAAGACACTTTTCACCAAATGGAGAAATAATGTAGTTGTGCCATCGACTGTGTCTCAAATTCCAAGAGCAAGACAATTACAAACAATACAATAAATTTTTCGGAGAAAATTAACATTGTAGAATAGTTTTATTTTTAAGAAATAAAATAATACGAAATTCTTGTTAAATGGAGTAGAGATGTGTCTGACTGAATATTTTATGATTATCTAACAGCTTGATCTGGTCTCTTTTGAATAATTGGTGTCGCTTAAAATAATAAATACTGAGAAATAACTGTATATTATATATCAGGATGTTGGTGCCCTTGTTGAGTGTGATACACCCGCACCCGCACCCACACCCTCAATGACATTTATGAAAGTTACGTTCGTGGAAAATGATTAATATTTCAAAAGTTTAGTTATTTTTATAACGCTTGAGTTTATTAGGAGGGTGCTGTCAGCCAAACAATTTCAATGTCTTATATAAAAGAACTTTTAGAGAACTATTCAACATTAACACTAGAAATGGTGACACTATTAAGATTATACATATGCATTCGTATGTTATTCTCAGAAGCAATCTGTATATATAGTGTAAGCATCTGAAGAACATTACCACATAATAGCTCATGGGTGTACAGACATGATAGAAGAGAGAGAACGGAAATAGAACGATGAATTTAATTTTTCTTGTTGTTTCATCCATACAAAAGCGTTTAATTTATCAGAGATGGTTTGTATGAAAGAGCATGTTCCGAAGTAATGCATGACAAACCTTTTTGTTTTTGATACTATTTCACTGGAAAAAATGATCACAAGTTTAATGAACTAAAAAAACGTTCATAAAAATGAGTATCTAAATATATATAATAAAAGATTTTATTACATTCTGTACATTGGCATGTGTTTTCTCAGTCTAGAAAGTTGAAAAATATCCAGTGAATCTTGAGAGAAAACATTGACAATGATTTTTGATTGCTTTTTTTACAAAAGATCTATTTTTCGAGTAATGCGTAATAAAAATCCTGTAAGGACAATATTTTTGATTAATATTCGGATGTTAAATAGATAACGCTTAATGCTTTGATTTAATTTAAAAAAAAAATTAGTTATTCTATTTATTATTTGATGCATTAACTGCTTTGTTGGATGAATTATATTTATATATATAAAGAAAACAAAAAAAAAATCATTTTTCTGCATTTTGTCGTTTTTCTATGTTCATTACATGTAATTCTTTTAAGAACAGTTAGCTCTCGTCTTTTCTTATGTATAGAATTAATAATGCTATAATTTAAACGTAGCTGATGATGAATACCAAGATATTTTATTAAACTACTTTTACTTTCGTTTATGTTGGAAGGACAAAATTAATCTATTTCACATAATAATAAACTCTTTTCATCAAAAACGCATAGACACTAGAGTCATCTATTATATTGTGTTCAAGTCTTTTAACTGGCTGAAATAAAAATAAATAAGATGGAATTATTTACAATATTTTTTCTTTGAAAAATTCGGAATAAATTTTTTTCTTGACATAATATTCATAAACACAATGATTGGTCAATAGAACGGAATATAAGAGCAAAGTTTCTGCACTCATTTATTCAACACACAAGTTGAGTGAGTACAATATTTATATCTGCTCTTTACTCAAAAATATAGTCAAAATATTCATTGAATAGATACTTTTTTTTATAGTTTTAAGTCTTAAGTTACGAATCTATATCCAAGATAGATATAATAGCTTATTTATGGTATGAAGAAAAGCAGTTCATAGTTTTAATCAGTACAGAAGATAATCAAATCGGTTTGTAAAAGTCTTCATACAAAATATTTGCTCATTTTTTGATCATTTAAAAGCAATTAGGAAGAGACAAAAGCAGCTATTAAGAGTCAGATTTTTGTGCTTTTTCCGATCATGAGCTCAGAAATGATACGTCTATCTTTGGAAGAATTACAAATTAGTTTCAATCGCTAACAAAAACAGGCTTTTTTAAATTTGCTACAAGTTATTTTGCGAATGTGTTCGAATTATGAGGGTGATAAAGAACAACAAAATAGTACATTTTATAGAATAAGTTGTACTCTACAAGTTGACATTTCAATAGTGAATATCTACGAACTTATTTTTGTCTAAACTAGATTTTTTTACTCTATACCATATATAGCTTTTTATTTATTTCTCTGTAAGAAGATAATTTTTTTGTGAAAGTAATGATAAGTGATGGAAATTCTCTTTGATCTTACTCTTGTCGATATGAAATATAAATATATCGTTATTATTGATAAAGAAATCAGTTTGTTTGCTATAAATGTAAGAGATATTATAGTAGATAAGTTATCGTTCTTTAATATTCTGAAGACTATAAATTTGAATATATACAATGTATATATAATATTTATTTCCTAGTTATATTTAACTTAAACAAAATATAATGACAAGCGATCAAAAATTAAAAGACCGTGTTGCTATTGTTACGGGCGCCGATAGCGGTATTGGTCAAGGAATTGCAATTGCATTTGCTAAAGCTGGTGCAGATGTTGTTATAACATATCGATCAGACGAAGATGGTGCAAAAGAAACTGCTAAACTTGTTAATGAAACTGGTCGAAAATCATTAGTTGTTCATACAGATGTTGGAGATGAAGCACAAGTACAAAAATTATTTGATAAAACATTATCAGAATTTAAACGACTTGATATTCTTGTAAATAATGCAGGTTAGTAATATAAAGAATAAATATTCTAAAAAAATATTTTACATTTTTTTCTTTCAGGAACGATGGGTACAGGTAAACCAGTACATGAAAGTGATTTTGATGAATGGGAAAAAGTTATTCGTACTAATTTACATGGACCATTTTTATGTTCAAAATTAGCTGCGAAACAATTTATTAAACAAATTGAATCGGAAGGAAAACAAAAAACAGAAAATCGAGGAAAACGAAGTGGAAATATAATTAATATATCAAGTGTTCACGAAGAAGCCGTTTCTCTTGACCAAGGTGCATGTATGTATTATATATTTACATATATAGATTAATTATTTAATATTGTATATTCTATTAGATGCTGTATCAAAAGGTGGTCTTCGTAATTTAACTCGAGCTATGGCATTAGAATTATCTAAATATGGTATTCGTGTTAATGATGTTGCACCTGGTATGATTTTAACACCTATGAATCAAGATTCAGTTGATGATGAAAAAAAACGTAAAGAACAAGAAAAAGAAATTCCAATAAAACGAGCGGGAATGCCAGAAGATATAGCTAATATGGTCTTATTTTTATGTTCGGATGATGCAAGTTATTGTACAGGTGCAACATTTTATGTAGATGGTGGATGGATGTTAACTCGTCCAGACGTTTAAAGAATAGAGTTGGACGTACGATTTTTATATTTCATATTTTTTTTAATATTTATTCTAGCTAAATACTAATAAAACTTTGATATTTATTAATTCTCATTTGATTTATATTGTTAGTTTATAAAAATAAAATTTAATTATTTATATAAATTTATCATCGTTTTAATATCCATAATCAGAACTATATTAAGTTGTATACCAAACTGTCAATAGTTTAGGATCTTATTTTTTTTTAATGGTTTAGAAATAAATGAAGGATAGAGGAAATAATTATATCTTCACAACAGGATAAATCACAATGCACGATTCAAGAAAGGAAGATTACTATGAACTGGTGCATAATACCACATCGCATCATATTTTAATAAAGTCAAAATAATTAGAGTGTGGATGTGGATATGAAATGACTATAAGACCTTTATCTACACCCACCCTGATAGTCGGGTCTTATCAGATCATCCTTCTAGACTTCCTCTATATCGATACTTCTCTCGATTCTCGAATATTTGAACGAATGAAACCAGTCTTGCAATCGACAATGGAATAATTAACATCAAACATGAAATGAAATATCAGCATTGACAGGGTAGAATAGAAGGACCTCTTTTAAAATTCTGCAAGAAGATCTGAAATCTTACGCTCAAATCTTTAAAATATACAGAATTTCTAATAAATATTCCAGAAAATACTTTATTCGAAAGATGAATTAAAATCGATAAAGACCATTTATAAACAAATAATCGACCGTTTTCGATGATCGTTTCAAAAAATTCGTGAAAGTGCATTACTTTTATTTTGAAAGAAAAAAAACGTTAATCACGTTGCTTGTAAATATATATTCCAAAAATATAAACAGCAATTATAATAGTAAATATAAATGAAAATAATGAAAACCATAAACCATTTAGTAATTTAGCTGTTTTATGACAAATACATTCATCTACTGTATGAATAATATTCAATGGTAATGGACAAGAATCTATTGTTGAATGAATTAATTTTTTAAGAAAAATTTCGAACTAAATCAAAATGAAATCTAATGGAAGTAAACTTTATTTTTTCATTATACCTTATCAAAGAAATTTGATAATAATTTTGAATTATGTAAAATAATTTCTTTCGATCTGTTGTGAATATATTCGATATCATTTTGAATAGATGTTAAATGATTATTAATATTTGTCGGAAGAGGAAATCCATGAAGTAGTTGACTAACTGATGCTATATCTGTTTTGTTATTTATACGTACAAATTCTTTATATATCATTTCATCATTATTTTTCATAATTAGATTTAATTGATTATTTAATTTATTATAAGAATCACTTAATAAATTATCACTAAAATGAATATTTTCATCACAATCATTTATTATATTGAAAATTGTTTTATTCATATTCGAATCATCTAGAATTTATATTTCTTTTTGCAATGAAGAATTAGATTTTTGTTTACTTGTAGCATATGAAATCAGAAATGATTGATTATAATGAATTATTCGACACGAACCTTGAAAGAACGAATCAAGACCATAGAGAAAACCAGTTATCAACGATAAAATTATTATTATTATTGTTATAAAAGCAAATATAATACGAATTAATTGAAGAAATAGATAATAATACAATGAATTGTTACTCGATGATGAGGATTTATTAAACATTCTATTAAATATCAACGTCAAAAGTTGTTTTAAAAAGCTTATTCAGGGGGAGGGCGTAAAATCTTAGTACATAAAGTTCTAAAAGCAGGTGGGGCACAACACCCTTTTGCTCAAATCTTCTAACACCAGAAAACACGTAAAAATCTTTATTTTTAATTTTATCGACCAAAAAAAACTAAAATTTTCCATAGCACGGGGGGCCTAACACCCTACGCGCTCCCTCCCTGGGCTTATTCTGTCGTTTCTAGAGAATATCTCAACTAGGGGTGTTGCATTCCCAGGAACGAGAACGCGACCCGCCCTTGTTAACTGGGAATATAAGTGGATCTCGTTCTTGGAAATGGGAACCTTTAACAATCTTGAGAGTGGGTATGGGTGTCTATCTTTTGCACCCACACTCTCAAGATGAGATGTTATTTACTCGTTAGTATCTATTACATTAACGTTTTGAATATGAGGAGAATCGACTGAATTAATATTTTTATATTGAATATTTCTATACGAAAACAAAGAATTAATTTTTCGAATTGAAAATATGAATGAAATTAATTAACCGTTTATTTTTCCAGTATAAGAATATATGAAGAAGAATAAAAATCATTGGAATAACTGTAATAATTATAAGACTGTAATTAATGAAATATTCTATTAATGTAATATATTTATAAAATTTCTTTAATTTTTCTTCATCAAGTAAATTCGAATAAATTTTTTGTATTAGATTTTCATCAATTAATTGAATATAATATTGAATTTTTTTATGAACCACATTCAATTCATTAAATATTTGTGTATCAATATTATCACCTTCAGTATAATTATGAATATGATTAACTAAATTATCTGAGACATTTTTATATGGATCTGTAAAACTATCCAACATATTTGTTAACGCTGGTTGATTCATAGTTAAATTTTTTAATTGTTGAACATTTTTATTAATATTATTAAAAGAATTTAGAAAATCTGTGATAAAATATTTTTCTTCTAATAAACAATTTAATGAATTAATTACAGTTGATTTCAATCCAAGAACAACAATTGAATTTGCTGAAAACAAAAAGTGAATTCATTTTCGAGTCCTAAAAACATGTGTGACTTTTCGATGCTACACAAAGCTTTTATAATTATGGTATATTCGAAATATTGCAGATCGGTAGCAAATAAAATAGTGTTAATTGTTTACAAAAAATGTAGTGGGTTAATAAATGCGAGATCTATTACATTTTTTTTTGTATTAGAGTAAACTTAATGCGGATGAACTTATTTCTCCTGCTGATAAAGTATGGATTTTTTACTAATCGTTTCATGCATGGTACTGATTAGTTAACTTCTAATTAAAGATTTATTTTTGAACCTATTAAACGAATACTGCAAAGTAAAATGTTAATATACAATTCGCATATTTCGAAGTACTTTAAAATCAGTAGGATGTTGTAGATTTCTATCATTCATTTAATAAAAGTCAGTTGTTATGAATAAAATCATTTATTTAATTCATACAAAGAATAGAAACTAACTTAACCCTTTCGATATCGATCATTTCGTACGTTCTGCACGGACACGATGAAAAATAATTCAATCTCTCTCTATCGCTCTATAGTCACAATCAGCTATGTTTAAATTCTAGCGTTATTATTTCTATACATAACAAAAGATAAGAATCACGTGTGATAAACAGATTAAATTCGAAAAGACCATACGTCGTCTAAGAAGGTTATGCAGAACGCAAGATATTCTCTATGTCATTCGGGACTGAAATACTTTACTATAGTTTTCTATCGATTAATAAGAATAGTTACGTTGAATTGTATAATCATCAAGTTGTTTTAATTGTTGAATTAAATGATAAACATGTTTTAAAATATCTTTTGGATAGATTTGTTCAACTATTGTTTTAAATGATTTTTCTATAGATAATTTTGTTTTATGTACACGATTTATAATAAATAACATTTGTATAAAAAATATTAGATTAATAAGAAGTAATATGATAATAAAATGGAATTTAAATTTTTGAAATTTAAAATATGAAATTATATAAAATATAGTTGAAAGTAAGATGAATAAAATACTTGAACTGGATGTATAATTTAAAATCGATAAAAATAATTTTGTTTCAAGAAAAATCGAAAGATCTAATGAATATTTATTGTTATTTAAAAATAATTCAAGATCATTTAATGGAAATGATGAATAGAGAATTTTTTGAATAAAATTATTTTCATTTAATTCATATGGAGAATGATTAAAATTATACGATGAATTTCTAATCAATGAAATTGGTAAATTAAATGAAGATGAATTCAAACAAGTTAAATTTAAAGACATGGAAAAATGATTTATGAAGCGCTCTTTTTTTTTCATTTTAAACTACATTGATAATCTATCATATTATATGCAGATTTAATTACATAGACTTTGTGAGTATTGAAATAAATTTCGCAGTAGTTTAACACATTTCATCGAATAATAACCTTTGTGTGGATCATCCGATCACTGTATATATTCACCACACTATACACCTAGATAAATCTGGAACAAGAGAGAAGTAAGAACGCGAACACATACATAGTACGAACGACACTATGGAGAGATGTAGGTAGAGACGGAGTGATACTGTAGATGGAGCAGCTTTATGGTCTAACCGAAAAGTAGGTCATAACAACCTTCACAGCAAAGTCAAGATCTACCACTTAGCAATACAACATTCGATCAAATGTGTCAAGCTACTATGAAATCCATTTAACGCTAAAAAAGTAACTAATGTCATGGGAGAATAGCCTGAATTATTTGTTCAAATTTTCTTAGTATATTTATATTCGTTAAGCTCATTGAGAAGTAAAAATCAAAATAATTTGAATATTCTTTAGAAAAAAACAAATTGATTTAATGTTTTCAAACAGGTATGTATAATGTTCTATTTATTACAATATAGTTGAATACTTAGAGTGAGCTCATCAAAAAAAAGCACAAAAAATGTCTCAACCAATTTTTTTAATATCCTCAAAGGTAAATTTAATATTTTCTAGTTGCAAAAAAAAAAAATAAGAAATCTCATTATGAAAATGTTCCATCTTCAGGTGGATTTGTTGTTGATGTTAAATATTCAAGATCTTGTATTGGATCATTAGTAGTTGATAGATTTGAAAATGGTTTTGTTGGAGATGAAGAAAATAAAGATGATAATGGATCTATTGGATCTACCTGAAGGCAATATGGATCAACAGTATTTGTTATTGGACTATTAAATAAAGTTAAATCACTATTTGTATCAAATATGTTTAAAGCAACATCTAAATAGAACGAAAATTTAATATATGTATATATTTATATTTTTATAAACCTTCTACATTTGGATTTTCCATTTCATCTGAAGTCAATTGATTATTTGAATGTTTAGTATGATATTGAGTAACAAATTGTAGAATATCATCAATAACTTGAATTTCTTCTTGGCGAATATTAATTTCATTTTGTTTTATTTTTCGACATTCAATTAATTTTTCAAAGATAGTTTTTCGATAAGTATCATTTCGAAGATGAGATAAAAACGACTAACAAAAAATAAAAATTTTTTTTACACAAAATTTTTCTTTAAAATCTATACATACAGTTATTTCATTTTCAGAAGACGAAGTACTGCCGTCTTGATTATTTAATATCGATGAAATTGTTGTTCCTATTGATGGTGGTTGTACTGTTGTTGTTGTTGTTGTTATCATTGGAGGCGATAGTAACATATCAGCTGAATTTAAAATAACATCGCTTTCAATATTCGTATTAGTTATTATCTCTATAAGATCATAGGTAAAGAATGTACAAGTAAATATCTCATCACTTATAGATGTTTCAAATAATCTACGACATGAAATTTTTCGACAACGTTTAACTCACTGAAGAAAACCAAAAGATAGAGGGTAGTCAAAATAAGTTTTTTATGCTCTTCCTATACATCTAGTGAGTTATACATCGTCGAAAGACGAATTAGAAATAAAAATAATATGACTTATCAAAATGATTACATCTATATTCTTAATCGTAAATCATTATGGTTATCACGTACGCATAATAGCAGTCTTAAGAGAATTTATAGTCAATAGAGACAGAATATAATCTTTTTCATTTTATCTGAATCTGAAAATTTTTAATATTTTTTTATTCTAAAATTCTAAGAGTGTCATGTTTCGATTACCTTCCTTTGTAAGATCTATAATAGAATTAGGTTTCCAAGAGAAAAGAAAGAGTAAATATTGTTAATATATTTACTATTTGAATTATCTATTTGAGTAGTAATTGGTCTTTCCGATAATTGTTTTTGTAATGATTGACTAAAAAATGAAATTTCTTTAGTTGACAAACAATATTTTCTTAATAAATACCATTGAACAATATATGTTGTACAAATATAACTTTCGACTTTTCCTGTCCATGTATTAATATGTACTTGGGAAGATGTTTGAAGTAAAATCCATTGTTCACCTTTTGTTAAAAATCTATATGGTTCACTTTTTCCACTTCCAGTTTCTTTCCCTTAGAAAATCAAATAAAAGAAAACATTTTTTATATTTAATTTTTTCAATTATCTTACATAGTTTATAAGCTCGTACAATAACATTTAAATCATCTGGATGAACAAAATCAAAATAAGTACGTCCAACTATTTCAAATGAACTATAACCAAGGATTTGTCTAGCTCTAAAAATAAAAATATATAAATGAAATATTTTTGAATTATTCTCGAACTTTGAATCAATAAAAACAAATTTTCCATGAATATTCAAATAGGTTACAAATTCGTTTATTGGATGATCAATATTCATCATTAACATTCGATCTAATGTATTGATTTTAACGATTGACATAAAATATTTTTGATTTTCATTAACTAAATAAAATAATTTATGTAAATCATTTTCTTTTTGTTTTATTTTACTTGTTCGATATGCACCAATCAATGTACATTGTTCATAATCATTATCAATTGCTCGTTTCCATGATATATCACATGTTTGTAAGACTAAAAAGATAATAATGTATTTTCAAATAAAAGAAAAAAGAAAGAAAAACCTTGATGATTATTTAAAAGATAGACAAGTAATCGATCATGATTTGATGGAAGAATAAATTCAAATAATGAATGATTAATAAGTTCATCTTGTGAATAACCAAAATATGAATTAATATTCTTTGATACATAAACTATTTTATCAAAATTTATATCGAATTTAATAACAAGAAAAAAACAATGCATTGACTAGAATAAAAAAAAAAGATATATTTAAAGAATTTTTGTTTATTTAATTATATACTTCAATAGCTATCTGTAACCATTCATCAATAGAAATTATATCACTTGATGGTTTCCAACAAAAGTCCAGAATAGGATTTGGTAATGAAGAAGAAGAAGGACTTTGCAAAGTTGGTGTGACTAATTTTATCTCATGTGTTAAATCTAAATTATTCTTTACTTTATATTTTAATATATTTGATTGTGTTTTACCGTCTTTATGTCGTTCTAAAAAAGTTGCAGCTTGACATAGAATCGAAGCTTTATCTAACTTCGTATTTTCTTCATTTGTATCAGTTGATTTTTTAACTAAAAGTATATCTTTTAAACTTGTTATTAATTGTGTAAATAAATCTCGACGACGTTTTTCAGTTTCATTACGAAATTGTCTTAAAAAAAAGAAATAATAATAATAATACAAAATTCTATTCTATCTTTATTACCTTTTTGCTGGTGATTCGATATCATTATTTCTAAATAATAAAAAGAATTTATTATCAAAAATTTGTTCTAATAAAACAAAAAAAATCTATGAATTACTTTGAATGTATTCGTTTTAATTGATTTCTATTTCTATTCATAGTCAAGTATAAAACTTTTTCACCAAACACAATCGTTAATGTACACGCGTATCAACTATAGAGAGAGAAAAAAAATAATAACAATCATAGCAAAGAAGAAAAATGAAGAGCAACAGTGTGGGGTTAAAAGAACATCGAAGGAAAGTCAAATTCTTAACAATGTTCCCAAGTATATATGATCGTATATGTTTATATATATAATAGTACGTCTAGGTCATGAATAAATCTTGTTAATATTATGTTAAAAAGTTAGAATATGTATCAGATGTTTTATTATGTTGAATAGATATTAATACAGATAAAAAAATATTTTAACTTTAAAATGATTCATCGAAATAATTTTTTTTATGAATGAAATACAATAATCTATATGAAATTGTAAATTTTTTAAGTAATCGAATACATAGAATATTTAAATTACCATATATTATTTTA
>CAJNOI010000253.1:0-15569 GCA_905250115.1 Adineta steineri
ACCCACACCCTTGTGATAAAATGGTAAAAGATGTAAAACAAGGTATTGTTGTTGCTGGTGGACGAGGTAAAGAAAATAGTTTATCGCATGTATCCTATTCTCAATGATTAATTGTTGATCGTTCGGGTCATATTTATGTTGTCGATACTCGAAACAATCGCATACAGAAACTTAATATACAATGAAATTACTCTTATATCTCACTGAATAGGAAGGATAGTTTATTCTACATTCATATGTATTATTAAATGGTCTTAGCAATCTTATAAAAACAAAGTTTCAAATTGGTAATTTGATTTTTTGCTTGATATCTTGTCCATAAGTGATAAACTCAGTAAAATGTTCTTAATTCAAGAAAGAAAAATCATGAACTTTTAAATCGAGTCTGATCTTACTGATCAGTAACATCTCTTGTCAATAGTTGTTTTAGTATTTTTATTATTCTACAACTAATATGATACATGTTTCCAAATTTTCAAAGTTTGAAAAAATTATTCACTAGTAAAGAGATAAAAGAAAATTTTATTTTTTGATCGGTTGAATTTTCAAGACTAGTGTACATTGGTTTTTAGGATACGGAAACCAAATTAGTGTATTTTACTCGTTTTTACTGATTTTCATGATTTCAAAGATCAATAGATAAGAAACTAAATGCATTTAATTGACAAATTTATAATTATCACTAAACTTTCCTATCGTATTCTAAGTTTGAATAAAATATTGTGAAATGAAAAAAGTTGAATTTAATAATAACACAATGACAACAATAATAAAATGAAAAGGAGAAAATGTTTTTTTTATATATTTATACAATTGATGTTCTATTGATTTGTCTTTGATGTTGATCAGGATGAACAGTATTTCTTCCTGTTCGAAGTGTGAATGAAGTAATAATATTATTATTCATTTGATTTTGATTTTGTATTAGACCAGTTGTTGTTAAAATAAATTTTAATCCATGTTGAAGACAATGTTTTATTTCTACACGAAATCTATGACCTGAAAGAGTATAAATATAGAATCCAACAACTGGATTAATATAATATAACATTCGAAAAAGATTGAATGAAAAATTATAAATAGCTTGTCCATTTGTAGAAAATTGAACATTAAATATAACTGTACCAATTGCACTGTACATATTAATAATAGACCAAGGTGCTACAATTATAAAAATAATTGTTATTTGAGATAAAAGCATTATTATTAATTGACGATCATTTGAACGTAAACGTTCATTTCTATTATTATTCTGTTGTGGATCAATACGATTACGAACTGTACGAACATTAAGAATTGTTAAAATTCCAAAAATACCCATTAATATAAGTGGTAATATACAAGAAATAATAGGAACAAAAAGATTAAAGAAAACTAAATAATCATTTGGTAGAATAGTACAACTAGATACATTATTGATTACTACAGATCTAGCAAATATTAAAGAATGTATATTAATTAAAAACATAAATACAGTTGTATAGATAATATTCTTTCGTGCTATTACTACAGTACTTAATTGACGACGTCGTATATTATGTGAACTTGAAAAGTATCGATCAATACTAGCAAGTACAATAAACCAAAGAACTAAACTAAGTGCAGGATATATAAGAAAATAACGTATTTTACACCAAGCCATATTTGTCGCTGTTGGATCCCAATTCCAACTAGTTGCAAGATAACGTGTTAATAAAGCTACATAGATAACAAAAAAATTTGCAATTGAACCTGCTAAAAAATATATTGAACATGGATTATTACGTAATGAACGACGAGTAAATATGATAATATTGAAAACATTTCCAAATGTTCCAAATATAATCGAAAGCATTGGACTTATTCGGTTAATCCAAAATGTCGCATTGTTGAGATTTTCAATTAGACGAGTATTGGAATTTGACATGATAATTAAATTTCAATATAATGATTAACGTTCGATTGTCTAAAAAGAAGGAAAAATAGATCTAGATCACTTATTCGGAATGTCAATAGGATATAAAACTTATGTATGTATATTTATTCTTAAGATGGATTAAACAAATAGCTATTCTCTTTTTGTTGATTTAGAAAAAATTGAAAGATTAACTATTCACATTTGATCTTGTTATATAAGGAGATGTTTTCATGTAAGCTGATTATCTTATATAGTGAAGAATAATTGAATTATGCTCTCTTGATTCTGTTTTTCATTATTAAACTTCTTTGTATATTTTGTTTAGAACAAGAATACCGTGTATCCTTTTGTTAGAATTAATTTAAAAAAAAATTAATTATTTTGTTTTACATTCGTAAGTACGAGTACCTAGAAAGATCAAAAAAAGTTTTTTTCATTCTCGATTCTACTGACTATCACAAGGTCTAAATCTACACCGATTGCGAATATACAATTTGTCTTGAAAAATCATGATATTTTAAATTCTCGGTAAGAGATGGCATATAATATCGTATATATATAAATAACTTCAACATAATGTATATCATCCCAATAATCAAGAATTTATTTACGATTGCTTCATCATTACTTGTTTTTCAGTAAATATCTGTTATAAATTAACACATAATCGAGTTTCTAAAAACATCTAATCTTGAAAATTCTTATTGATTAAAATATTTATTCGATTTTTTACTTTGCTATAACATTGTATAAATAATTCATTGATTTTATGGAAAAGTTCAACAGTTTTTCTTATTACTTCAGTTTTATTTCTATTGTTCATTTATTGATACGTATATACGAATGAAAAATAAATCTTTATTCCAAAAAAGGATGGGTGAGTATTTTTTGGATAATTTTAAAAAGGATTGATATAGAGAGTTGAAGATATGATATATAATAGGTACCACTTAAGAGCTAATGTGTGCGTGTAAATTTATTTTAAATAACAAGAATCGTAAGTGGACTGTGGAGCATCAAAGTTCGCACAGTAGCAGAAAAAGGGCAAATTCGAAAGAGAACAAGGATTTAATTATGCCATAAAAGTGAAATACATATACGATCGAAGAACAAGCTAATAATTGTGAATTGAAATGCAAAAGAAAGGAAAGGTACCTGGAAAAACAAAAGGACATCGGGGTTATTTCGTTTAAGAGTTGATATCAGGTCGTTACGCTGTTATATAAAACTTTCAGCAAAAATACTATGTCTCTCAACAGCACCAAGTTAATTTATTGATTTTTGAGTATTCTGCCATCCATAGATAAAGAGCTACAAAACTATGCAAAAACTTTAATTATTAAAATAACGCTCGTCCGAGGACTCGCTTAGTTCTTTCTCGTAGAAATGCATTTTCTTCATATTTACTGAAAAAACAAATGAAAACTGTGAAAAATTGATTTTCGATGTTTTTTTGACCCTGCGGACACACAAGCAGACAATTTATGTTTACTGGACTCTTCTCTACGAGAAAGAGAATACAGCTTATCATACCAGTCTGCTTGTGAAATGCACGAAAAACAGAAGATTTTGTGGTATTCTGTTGAAAGTGTCTTTATTTCCATTTTTCGACAGTGAAAACTGCATTGCTCGATGTCAATCCATTTCAAATTCTTTATTAATTGGACATGAGGAATTCAGTGACAATGAACAAAAAATATTTTCTTAGACCTTCATAAGGGAATATTCAGAAAACGGGATTTTTGGATAAGTTAAAATTATGAAGCATACTGAATTGTCTATGAGACAATGAATGTTTTTGTTTTGAATCATTTATCAAATGACTATAGCAGAAGAAGAAATACTTCTAAGGAGAAAGAATAATATATATGTATTAATAAACTGTCAGTATGAGCGAGATTAAATGAAGTATTCGTATTGCCAAACTTCAACCTTAGTTTACTTTCTATACTTTACTTAAATTTATTATGATGGCTAGAGTTAGTATATTAATACAGGTACCAACCAGTATAATATATGAATAAAAACCATCGCTTCTTTTTATTTCTAGTTTTCTTACTCCTTCAAACTTACGATAAATATATATTTTTACATATTAATGATCGTTTATTAGTTTTTTTGCTTCATTTAGTACTTAAAATACATGCGAAATCGAATTTTATATCTATGAATTATTATTTATTTAATGATTTTACTTCATGCACTATTTCAGATTTATGATAAACAGAATTTTATATTAAAATAATTCATTATTTTTACTTGATTTAATATTTGAAACTTGAAGTGAATAGGGTAGTATATATAGTTCATCGATTTCTTTTTTATTTAACATTGATTTCATTCTTGGACATTAAGGTTAATATAATGTTTTTCTTTTCAATTCATATTATAAATAATGATTTATTTTACTTAGGTAACAAAACAAGAATTATTGAATATGATTTTCAATTAATTAGTATAGTCGGTCGTGACTATCGTTCTAGACTGTAATCAATATTAATTTCATAAAACTGAAAGTACAATTCAAGTAAAATAGGTTTACCATTGAAACTATATGATAAATGTGATATAGTTACATCTGACTTACCGATAGTGAACTGAAACGAGTTAAAGAATACAAAATGACTAAGTTGATTAATCATATTTGTTTTTCTTTTAGGTAAGAATCTCATCAAGTAGATTTAGATAAAATCTTACAGGTACTATTCTGAAACCATCTAAACATAGTAAAACAGTAGATTTTCATCACATGAAATTAAATAAATGACTTGTGTGACCACAAATTCACGTTCTATTTGTTATAATGAATGTTGAAATATTTTATATTGATATGAAATCAATCTCTTGTAGATCATTAAAATTCAAGTATATCAATAGACAGCAAAATGTTCCACCATTTATGTGGTGTATTTGCGATCATAGTCTGCTTATTCAATACCTGCCATTTATCAAGTGCTAATGTTGATGGTACTTTTGCTGCATGTAGAAACATACCCATACCTCTCAATTACACTTCAACACCATTACCGGCAGCAAACGGTACTCCAGTTGATACACTGGAAATGCGAAACGATGGTAATTGGACTTGCCAAGTAGGCGTTGGCAATGTCACTGTTGATGTCAATGTCCGATATTTTATATTAATCAAATTGTCAAGTGCTACTTGTCACGAAGCAAAGTTTACTGAATATGTTTTTACTGGTTTTCCCGATCCAACTGGAAATATAGTTGCAAAGATTTTCAATTTAACTGTTGATGTAAGCGATCCAACTCAACTTCGTCAACTTAATGTACCGCAAGAATTCACTAATTATATTACTGTTGAAGGTAAAGCGGATGTTACACCTGCAAATAGCACAATTACTTTTGATTCAGAGAAGCATGGTAATAATTGTGGATCAATCCCATTTGAAAATGTAATAATTACAGTATATACATACATACCTACCAATATTTTATCTGTCATTAAAAAGAAATAAAAATAACTACAGTTTTTATTTAACCATGTAGCTGAATAGTTTTACCTTCTTTTCATTTTTAATCTAATCTTATTTTATGTAAACAACTTATATAATTTCATTTTCTAATCACTAATAAATAATCAAGCATATTTCAAATAGAAAATAATTTTTAAAGATTTTCATACACATAATATTTAAAGAATATTAATTATTATAGCTAAATAATAACAATGTTATAGAAATAAAATATCTAATTGTATTCTTCATCTATTTGTTCAAAATACTTCATTAATAAAATATATCAACCGATCTTTGAAAAAGTCTAATAATGATACTTTTGATCTTACGAATTTTCGTCAAAAGTGTCTACTGATTAGTTCGAATAAAACAAAAATATTAATTAGAGTAATGATGTTCTTTGTTCATATATTGTTTATTGAAAGCTTACCTAAATAGACTCTTTTTCTTTTGATACTAAATTGAACCCTACAAGTTTTTTCTCCTTGCATTCAATCAATTAACGATTCAAATAAACCAAAATAAAAGCTAACTATTATGAGAATATTAGGATCAGAATATTCCTATAGAATTCTTTCCAATGTTTCCATTCGCTTATCAAATATCTATGCACTACTAGTTAATAATCAATTAGTTATACCTAGAATAAATCGATACTTCAATAATTATACAAATTAGTTCTTACACGAAATCTAGAATAGTTTTTGTCTTTATCGTAATAAACCGAACTATAACACATATTGTATATTTTATGTTTCTCTCAAAAAAAAAATAACCTTGACAGTGTACCATATTGTGTGGTTTCTTCTCTACTAGGAATATAATAAAAATGCGCTGTCATTATTTCTGTTCTGTTTTACTTTCGATGTAATGATGACGAAGCGAAAAAAACGCACGCGATGGTTCTTCTCTTTCACGTATAAATACCACACCTCATATACGTACTACATATAGTTACTTTTTTTCTATTCTATAACAAAACTTCACTTTATACAACATCAATGCCATCATACAAACTTACTTATTTCAATGGACGTGGTCTCGGTGAAGTATCACGACTAATATTTGCTGCTGCTGGTCAAAAATTTGAAGATGTTCGTTATGAACGAGATCAATTTCCAGCACACAAAGCTGAAATGCCATTAGGTCAAATGCCTGTCCTTGAAGTTGATGGTGTTAAATTACCACAATCATCAGCAATTGCAAGATATCTTGCTAAAGAATTTCATTTAGCTGGTAAAGACAATTTTGATCAAGCAAAAGTCGATGCTGTTGTTGATACAGTTGGAGACTCATTCAAGGGATTTATACCAACTATTTTTGAACAAGATCCAGTTAAAAAAGAAGAAATCAAAAAAAAATTCTTCACTGACGACTTACCAAAACATTTACAAAATCTTGAGACACTTGGTAAACTATATGGTAATGGTGGTCATTTCTTTGTTGGTAATCAATTAACATGGGCAGATTTATACTTCTACAATTTTGCACAAACATATATTGAAGCCGAAGCTGATTGTTTGAATAATTTTCCTTGGTTAAAACAGAATCGTGCGGAAGTTGAAAAACAACCTAAAATCGCAGAATATCTTAAGCAACGACCCAAGACACAGTTTTAAAGAATAAAAGCCGAATCAATAAACATTTATAGATTTTTTGTTATGATTTTCTTTAGTGGCATTTTAAATATAGAATTTCAAATCATTTTTCTTCAATGAGATTCATATAATTATGTATTATGTAATAAAAAACTAAATATTTATTATTTCATCAAATACATCGTCTTTGTTTTATCATTTAATAACGTTTTTTTTATATTAAAAGCAAAGAAAAAGAATGTACTGTCATCATTTCTGTTCTGTTTTCGTTCGTTCGTTCTTCATATATATGTTATGATGGCGAAGCAAAATAAAGACGAACATATCATATTTTTCTTTTCTTTTATATAAGTTTAACCCCTACATGTCACTTGTTCTCATTCTTTTTTTCATCATCAAACAAATCCCAATTCAAACAACATTAATACCAATATACAAATTTTATTATTTCAATGCTCGTGCTGAAGTATGACGGTTAGTACTTGCTGCTGTTGGTGAAAAATATAAAGAACAAGATAAATGACCAGAAAATGCCTGTTCTTGAATTTTATGGTAATCATATGCATACGATGTCGATGGTTATGCGTTGGATCAACATAAACAAGAAAAGAAGATTATGATCCAATATTTTTCTTGATCTGAATAGATTACATTGTGAATGGAAACTAATTATTAGAAAATTTATAATATTCTTTTTCTGTATAATTGTATTGAGTGTGAGTAGTAGAACTCTAGCAATTATGTATTAGTTTTAATTCTTAGATCGATCAAGCGTTATCTTATCAACTGTTTACCCATTTTAATTAGAAGTATCATACTTACTTTTCTGGTAAATAACTTGTTTTAGATTTATTCAATACATTTTTAATACAAACGAACTGATAGTCTTACTTTAAAAATAGGTAATAATAAGATATTGATGTACAAACAGGCATAGAACAAGTGTCTTTGAACTTAACGCATTTGTAAAGGACTTTTTGGAGCTTGTTTTTTCTAATAACAAAATTCTAGTCTTGATCATTTTTGTTAATCGAAAGTTATTGAACTCTGAAATGGCTATTAATTATATTATAATCAACTTTGAGATAAAAACTACATAGAATGAGTCATTTAGTCTATGTTTTGCTCAAATGATTAATATTATTATTCATATTTTAGTACTTTAAATACTTCCACTAGTTAAATTAGAATACAGAAATTGTAGATGTTCATTTTACTGAAAAAAATCTTTGAGTGAATTATATTGCATGAAACTTTTCATAACTGGATAACTGCTTATTGATTAATCGTTGAAATGGTTTTTCGACAAAAATAAACCAAATAACAGATATGATGAGACAACTTATTAATACAGGTATGAAGCATACAATTGTTAGAATATCGATTGAGTAGTATGTAGGATTAAATATATGACTGTGAGTCATTATCAATTCGAATGCAATTCGACAATGAATTACATATATCAAATAACTCAATTTAGCAATCGGTGTCCAGATAGGATGCGATAAAAATGATCTAATCAATGGACTATAGTAGGGATGTGTAGATGGACAAATAGCTGAAAAGAGAATAAATGCTAATGATATTGCAAATATTTGTCGAATAATGGAAAACATTATCGTTAATACTACAGGATTGATTGTATCTGGTTCAGATGGTATTGTCAATATAGCCATAAATAGGAAAATGAATGTTAAATAAGTATATTTCTTAATCATTCCGTAACGAATCATAGTGTTATTTTTAGCATTGATTAGAGTAAATGCGAGAATAGATCCGATTATAAAGCTTGAATATCGACCTGGTATTGAGAAGTACATCAGTTCCAAGTACGGTTTTACTGGACTTGGCTCGATCACCTTTTCAAATCCTAGTGTGACATTATATTCAACTGTAACCCAATCAATAAACAATTGCGGCATTGCTAGCGCTAAGGTACTATTATGATATGTATGTATCAAAATATTCATAGTCTTTGGATTGAAAACAAGTATTGAATAAACAATGGACAATATAACAAGTATATATAATGATAAATAAGTTCTCTGATAATCGGATTTGGAACTAATGACGATATGAAGAATGATGGGTAGTATTATATGCATTTGCATATCAAGACTGATACTCCAGAGTGCAGAAAAA
The DNA here is from genome assembly GCA_905250115.1 of Adineta steineri. Taxonomy (NCBI): domain Eukaryota; kingdom Metazoa; phylum Rotifera; class Eurotatoria; order Adinetida; family Adinetidae; genus Adineta; species Adineta steineri. The sequence continues at coordinate 9,117 of CAJNOI010000253.1, forward strand.
CCCCATGACCATTGTTTCATATTAACAAAATTTTGATAAAATAGCCAGAAACTTGTCCAGTTTCCTTCAGGTTCACCTAATATCAACATCAGCATGGTAATCAGTAAGATTCCCGGCCAATAACGGCAGGCACGTTTCATTATATATAAAGGATATTCTTTCAATGAGAAAGAATCTTGATGTTGAATGAATTTCAATGTGAGAAGAAAACCAGATAGCATGAAAAATGTTTCCAATAATAACACTGCAAGAGATGATAATCTGTATGTATAACTATTCAAGTAAGTCATCCATTGTATATGTGGATATGGTGGAATCAATGAATTCAATACGCAACCGATATGAAATGAAACAATAGCTAAACAGGAGATCGAACGTATTCCATTGATCGGAGCATATTTTTCTGATTGAAATAATGAGTACATATCTTCTTTTAACTGCCACATATTCACTTTTGTGAATAAAAAATATATGGGTAATAATAAAAATATAACGTGGTCTTGCTATTGTAATAAAAACCAAGAATGACGAAAAGAAAAGAGAAAAGACACAAAACAAGTACTGTTAGGCAGTCATATATATACATCATCCCATCACCTATATTATTCTTTTTCTTTTCTATACGAATGAAATGTGCGTCTAGGTGTATCGTTTAAGAAAAAAAAACTAACATTGTTTCAGTACTTCGATGCACTAGTGGAGATTTTCGATTTTACAGTCAATTCGTATCTATTCAGCAGTTTTAGTGTATAAATTACTTCTATCAAAGTTACTCAACATTTATATATTGTTAAACTTCGATAATTCCTTTCGTTAACTTCACTGGTTTGTACCTTTTCTTTATCGCACATATAGAGATTTTTTCGCTTTGTTATAATTATATGTGGTCATTATTTGATTTTAATAAACAAGTGCTATTTAAAATAACAGAATTGATAAGTAATTATTTTACGATTTTATTTTCGTTAAACTTTCAATGTACTTTTTTATTACTATGTGAAATTAAGTATTTCTTCCATCTTTCAGCACTATTAATTCAAGAGAATATTTATCATATTGAATGTTTTTACAATCTAAAACCAAGAAAAAAAACTCTGTTTGTCTTCAAAGATCATTGATCAGTATTTGATATAATTATAAAAGAAATAGATTATCTCTCATTGAATATTCAATATCATTAACTAATCAGTTTTAATCGAAACGAAACAATGTTAAAATAAAATTTTGATATATCCTTACGTGAGATGATACAAAAATAAGTTTAAAATGATATATTTCTCTTGATTAAATAGAAATTGTTTTGCATGAGTTAAATAAAAACAAGTTTTATCTTAAATAATCAGTTTAGAATATTGTAGCATTTGGAACAACAAAAAAAGATCTTATATCAATAAAAAGATTAATGTTATTTCCTTTTCTCAAAATCAGCTTTGAATAAAATATTTATCATGATTTTTTAGAAAAGTAAAAAAAGAGAAAATCAGGGAATGACGTCAAATGCTGCATAAAATACATTGAGAAAAAATAGAATATTTATAGTTAGAAATATGTTGTATTTAACACATATGACATGATTCATTTTTGTTGGAAAACTTTTCCAGATATTCATGTTCATTAGCATCTAACTTCTAAAAAATGTACATTCTATGACGTCTTTGTTCTCTTCGTTGTGTCAATATATAACGACTAAAATTACTTTCTTCTTCTTTTGCATGTTCATAAGTAGTATACGTCAGATATGAGAACAAAATTTCTAATTTTCTCTTGTATATTCTTTTCTTTCTGTCCTTTTTGTGTGCACAAGCGAGCGAAATTCTGAAAGTATTGACATGTCATTTGAAAAAAAACAATAAAGAAGACAGCACAAATTCACTTTGAAGGGGTGGGTGTCGGTTTCTCACCTTTTAACCTCCACCCATCCATCTTTAAGAATAAAACTCATATTCAGATAACTGAAAAATATTTCTCGATTATATTTTTATTTTTACGGAAAACAACAAAATATCACGAGAATATTACAAGCAAAATTAGAATTTTTTTTAGAGAATATGGCTGTAATTCAAATACTAATAAAGACCACCGAATTAATGACTTACTAACGAAATATATAAAATTTTTAACAATCTGAAGAACTTCATACAAAAATATCTTTAACACGTTGACTGTCCCCATACAAAAAAATGAGTACTTGTTCTACGTCCATTTTTTACTTTTTTCGTACTTTTAAAATATATTTTTTTTGAAGTGTATTACGTTCATATACCACAAAAATAACTTTTAAACATACCTTTGATGCTTTTCTTCCATGCAACACATATGATTCAATTGTCTCTCTTAGAATAATACTATAGAGAAAAACTTGCTAGAAAAAACACAAAATTTTTTCCAAATCAGCTTCCGTCGTTGAAAACAAAATTCGAATTATCGGCGGAGTGTGGGGGGGGGGGGGGTACACCCTCCCTTACCCCTTACCCCCTACCCCCCCTCGCTCTCGCGGGTACTGTTTACATCGTGCCTATATATTTCAATAGTTTAAATATCATATGCAGCGCGTGCATCATATGTGATGCACGGGACGTCTCAATCCAAAGTATCATGCATCACATATGATACACCGGACAGTCAACGTGTTAAAGAATTACAGTCATTGTTACAAGAAGCGATTTTAGATATTAAAAATACTTATAATATTAAAAATAACTTATCTAATATTACCTTTTGAGAAATAAGACAAACTAGAGATACATAATCAGAATATTTTTTATTAAGACTAGCAAAATTATTTTTACTATTCTGTTGCATATTGTATAAATGAACTAGAAAAATATATTTTTTCTGGTTTTATATATTTATATTTGAATAATAAATCAAAGTCTTTTTTTGCTTAATTAAAAGTTTATAAGTCGGATGTGAGTGTGAGTGTAGATGTCTTGTCTTTTATCTACTCATCCACATCCTTATTCATTAACTATAAATATTAATTAATTACGAATGTTCTTATCTGTCATTAGATTTAGCAGTGATATTTATTTCACACCCTAACATTCAAGTACTGATATATTGAATGAACTGTGTAGAATCAATAGTTCAACATCGTTATTTGATGCCTATAATATAATTAATCATTATAATATACTACAAATTTGAAAACACAAGTGATATCAATTCCTTTTTTTCAAGATCATCATTTTGTTTTACCGTTTCTATCTATACGAAAATGATATCAGTTTTAAATCTATGAATGGTAGAGAGTAAATTCAGATTCATCTAGATTGACTGTGATTTCATCTCAATAATCAATTATACAAAAAAACTTGAAACGATACATGAATAAGTGTAATAAAATGACTACATTCACATTTATTTTATTGCTTATAGAAGGATGAGAATGTAGGTGTCTTATTTTCGTTTACATTTACATCCATTACCAAGCAATTTAATAATTGGAAATTTTTTCTCATTACATAAATTTATTTAATGAGTAATACGTTTTGAGAATGAATGGATGAGAAATTAATTGAATATGTATAGTACATTCAGATACGTATATTTTATTATTTCTCATATATTAATTTGATGTGTAAGATGTGATAGGTAATATTTTGTCAGATGAATAAAAAAATAAACGTAACAGAATCAATGAACTCTTATATATATAACAGTTTACTTATTTTTCTGTTGATTGAAGTAACAGATACACGATTTATGCATCAATAGTCACTCAAACAAAAATTAAGATAATATGCACATCATTCATATTTTGATTTTTGTTTTTGTTTTTTTTCCTGTATATATTTACGGTTAGTATATTGATCGATTTTTTTTCAATTTTGATTGCTTTTCGATATTATTTATTGGTAATTATCATTTTATTTTATGTCTTTTATGTATGTTATTCTAAGGATATTTGTTCATATTAGAGATCGTTACTCTCGTAAAAAAGTATCGTTTCAAATTTGATTTAAATATAATATAATGCGTGCAATGTTCCATATATATATGTGTATGTTTTTCTTCTCTCAGTATTCAATCAAATGATAAAAATCAAACGAAAACAGCAGATTCACTTTTTATTTCTAGTTTAAATAGTTAACATTTACTTCTCATTTTAATTCTAGACCTTTTTTTCTGTATACTGAATCTCTTCTACTGAGAAAAAGTTTGAGTAGAAAATCAATAGAAGATATATATTTTTATCTTATACGATAACTTCCCTCATATTCACACTGTATAGATCAGATTGTTAAATTTAATAAATATTCGTATGCGCTAGAGAAAAGAGATTAGATGTGAAGTGAAAGATATTCATTTTTTTTTCCAGATAAGAAACAAGAAATCAAAATCAATCACAATTAGTATGTACGGCGGATTTCAACAACCAATAAGTAGACGTGGCTCATCAGGTATGTTATTTAGATAAAGCCTAAGGCGATGATGTGAATATTAAACAACAATATTCTTTATGAAGAATATGATATTATAATCTTTTTTTTAAATATTTTAGTTAATCAATTACTAAGCAATGGATCAATTAAATGGCAACAAAGTGGAGTTGTAGTGGCCGGTGATAATCTAGGACGAGCAGGTGGAGATGCTAATCTGTTAAATAATCCATCTAATGTTGCATTCGATAGTAGAAATCAATATTTTTATGTAATAGATGATGAAAACAGTCGTTTACAACGATATTCAGTTAATAATGGTGGTGATCGTGCTGGAACTACAGTATACAAATTGGATGATAGCCCTGTGTAAGACTGAAGATTTTTTGATACTAAAGTTCGCGAAAAGTTAAAAGAAACTCAGATAAGGTGCAATTTATTTAGATTTGTACGATATTTTGATCAGAACTGATTGTGAACATTTTCTTAGCTAAAGATTAAGTGTCGATCTCAGACTTATTTTTACATCACGGCTTATACAAGTGTTACAAGTATTTTTGTTTTTATATTTCTAGACCTTCTCCGTGGGATCCCAGTGATAGAAGAAATAGACCATCAGCATTATTTATCGATACTAGAGATAATATATATATTGCTGAAATGTATGCTCCACGTCGTATACTAAGGATATCACCAGATGGAAGAGCAACAACAGTGATTGATCCAAGAAATAGTATTCTTCAATCTTGTTCAGGAATATATGTTGATAGAAATGGAAATATTTATGTGTCCGACTGGCAACAATCTGCTGTATTGAAATTTGATCAAAATGGACAAAACGGCGAGATAGTAGCCGGTGGTAATGGCTACGGTCATGAACCCAATCAATTGTATCATCCAATGGGTATTTTTGTTACCGAAAAAACTGGTAATTTATACGTTGCTGATTATGTTAATCAATGTGTTCGACGATGGTCACCTGGTAGTAAAGAAGGTGTAGTTGTAGCCGGTGGAAATTTTCCAGGAACTGATTTGAATCAATTAAATTATCCATCGTCAGTTTTTGTTGATGATGATGAAAGACAAATTTATGTAGGTGATTCTATAAATGCGCGTGTTGTTCGATGGTCAGCAGGTGCACAACAAGGAGAAATTATTGTAGGTGCTAACAATCTCACTAGTGAATCAAGGGAAATATGTCGTGTTAGTGGATTTAAATTCGATCAAAATGGAAATCTATATATTGCAGACAATTATGGAAATCGAATTCGAAAGTATATGGTTGACAATTAATATTCTCGAGAACATTACTTATTTTAATCAATATTATTTCCTCTTTCTATGTTTGCTTCTATTAAATATAAATAGCATTAGCTATTTAAATTTTAGATACTTATTTTCTTTCGTTTAAACTAGAATAGCATTAGCTATTTAGATTGTCAAAACTTCTAATAATTTTTTTTTCTAACTCAATTTGCTTATCATAAATAAAGTCGGAAATAAAGATACTAAAAGAATTATGTGCCGACAAAACAAATTCCATAAAAAAATATTTCGCTATTCTAGACGAAAAACGTTGAAAGCAAGGATGAATATAAGTCTTTAATTAATGCAAATATTAGCAACTAGATTGTATTGAATACTCATTGATTTTTTCATCTTTCTCGTACAAAGAAAAACTTTAAGTAAGTCTTTATCACTGACAAAAAAATTTCTTATCGAAGTGTCACTTATCACCAATCTGAAAACAAGTAAATTATTTCCTCTGATTGGTAGAGTAATTATCAAAGATTATTTGAACTACAGACACCAAAGCAGTATAGTTTTATTTATGATCTACATATAAATTTAAAAATTTTATACAACATTTAACAGTATTAATATAATATATTAGCTAATATTCTACTTAAGATTTTTGAGCGTGGATGTAGCATCTGCATCTTCTTGTTATATCATGAAGAATTGCAATATGATTACACTCTCTTAATCGTATTAATCTATTAATATTTTCAAGGCTATTCTGTCATAATATCATGCATATATTCTTTGGTATAGAAATAAACAAGATGTT
>CAJNOI010000253.1:15669-29774 GCA_905250115.1 Adineta steineri
CCACACCCTTCAGAATCCTTCTCTAATATCTACCATTGTTCAATGACCAAAATGTACCTTGGAATGAGCATGACGCTCACTGAAATTGTCTATTCAATCATAAGAAAATTATATTCGAAATCAGCACAAAAAACAGAGTGGAGTAGACTATGTTGCAAATATTATTCTCGACATCCATTTTCTCGCAAAGAGAAGGCTCCTATCTCCTGCAGGATTCAGTAAAAAACGAAAGTCATGCAAACCTGATTTTAATCATGGAAGGTAAGTTCAAAGTGGATGAAAAGTTCGCACAACACAAAGTGAAATTTATCTAAATAAGAATAAGAGTGTTTCAAAGACTTTCATTTTTCACTAAATCCTGGAGGAGATAGGAGCCTTCTCTTTGCGAGAAAATCAATGTCGGAAATAATATTTGAAACATAGTCTACTCTACTCTGTTTTTTTGTGCTGATTTCGAATATGATTTTTTTATGATTGAATAGACAGTTTCATTAAGCGTAATGCTCATCCCAAGGTACTTTTTGGTCATTGAACAATGGTAGATATTAGAGAGGAGTCATAAAGTCAGCATTTTTGCCATCTTTTGCCATTACATTTTTGTAGTTGATAGTTATTGCTAGTTCATGTAAAAAAATGGCTCCAGGTCTACAGAGATCACTCTAAGGTGCGTTTTGGATGGTGGGGACGGCACTGAAAAAGTGAAGGAAAGTTCAACCGACCAGGCTGAAATTTATAGGGAAGACTACTGAGACTATGCCAAGCGTTTCCTGAAAATTTCATTGAAAAGTCCCTAAAACGTCCCCCGCCCTTTATAATTTCTGATCAAAATGAGCCGGTAGTAGAAGGGTTAAAGGATTAGGTATTGTATTATTTTGAGTTTTATTTCAATTCATTACTTTTTTTACATGGATGTACCGGGAAATATAAAAAAAAAACTGCCAAGCGTTCATATCAATGACAACTGGCCTGTCAGCCGATTGTGCTCCACAAACAGACACCAGGGAAAAGGAGTATGATGAATATTAACTTCTATTTCATATTGTTCATTGGTGTTTTCATTAACCAAGCTTAATCGGCGTTGATCACAATCCAACGTAAGTGTATAAATATCACCGTCTGGTCTCATGCTCTGTAATTCAGTACGAAGTAGTCCATTTAGATTAATAGCATAATTTATTAACCAACCGTACGCGGAAGGACTATCACAATGACGACCGGCACTACCCTCACGTGGTACAAGTGGTATACTTCGTGAGCGAATACCCAAAAATGGAATGCCTTTATCTACTCTGATTCGAACATGATGAATACCAGAGGAATATGAGTGACTGCCAAGAGCAGCCACAAAGGCCCGACCTTGAACTTGAAAGCCCACCAATGTTCGTCCATTGTCCAGTAACTGTCCTTTTTCCTTATGAGATGTATAAATATCTACGAATTTCTCATCGATCACTTTGTTCACAGTGGTAAGTTCTGTCGACGGAGGTAAAGAATGAGCCATATTTTTCTTCTATACTGCTACTGGACTAAACACGCCGAAATAACAAAACCTTTGCTTTATATTCTTGTGCGTTCTTATCTACCTCACACAAACTACGATTTGTGTTTTGCTCGTTCGTAGATTCATTCGTTTAATAGCAACGCTCGTCACGTTTCTCACTTCCTTTGAGAGAACAGAAAGAGAAAAATATTTATTGCAGTATCAGTCGTCAAATAAAATATGCGCAAGAGATCATGTTTTTTATGTGTGTCTATTTAGTAGCATAGTTAAAAACGACGGACGAAAAACTATAACAACGCTCGTTGCTCTTCTCACTTCCTTTGAGAGAACAGAAAAAGAAAAATATTTATTGCAGTATCAGGGTGTGGGTGTTATTCTCTCATCCAAACCTACATCCTCAACTATGTCGTCTATTGATTACTAAATACATTGACATTTAACATAAATTTATTTTTCATAACAAAAGCAAAAGCATGTATGCAAATAATACGACAACAACAAAAGCGAAATTAATAATATCTGTTGCAATATACGAGTTTATTTATCCACATATATCTACATAACAAAATAAAATTAGCAGAATGTTAAAAATAAAAACACAAAACTTAATACCCGATTGAGTGCATCAAAAAGTTGATCGATTTTCTCTGGTAAATGTTCAACAGGATGAGAATATCTTGATCTCATTATTGCATCTTGTTCTACTCGTATTTCTTCATCTGTTGATTTTTTTAAACCTACAATATTATCATAAATGATCAATCAGAAATTCAATTTAAATAATCATACCTGTCCAATGAAGAAATTTTCGTAATGTAAATAAGAATATATCTTCATCATGTTTGATATTACCTCTTACTTGTCGAAAACTATCATTAATAATCGAGATAAACATACTTAAACATATAAATACAACAAAAAATATGAATATACTAAAACAAAATGGACCAAGAAACGATGAAGCTTGAATAAAACTACTCGAATCAAATTTCAATAACGTCATTTGAAATAACATTTGTGCTGTTTTTAACATATTTGAACAAGTTGAAATATGTGAAACAAATAATAAATAAAATAAACAAACAAAGGCCAAATATATAAATGAAAACATTGAGCAAAATGGAATAAGCCTTTGACTTGCATGTTGTAATGTTTGACTAAATAACGACAGGTATCGATTATAACGACAAACATGAAGAAATTTGATTGTACCAAAAAAACAACAAAAACCAAATAAAAATGTTAAAATACAATCGACATAAGCTAAAAATTGAAAATTAATATAAACATATCCATTAGTTTGTTTAAATAACTGGCCAATTCGATTAAATTCTTGATAACGCCAAAAATATATTCCAATAGCTGTCCATGAACAAATTATTATACCAACTTCAATATAAGACCAAAACTGTTGAAAATACGTCCATTTTAAACGAAATAACGACTGAATTTCAACGAACATAAAATAAAGAATGAGTATAATGTAGAAAATTGCACAAATCAGTTGAAAAGTTGAAGCAAAAACTAAACGAAAACTAAATGGTTCAATTTGAGATTGAGGTATAATTCCACCAGTTGACAAGAATTCAGTCAGTAATATAACTGAAGTAAATAGTTGTGCATTTGGATTGTATAAACTAATTTGAATAATAACAGCACGTGTTTGACTATCAATCCATTCTAATCGATGAAGTCGAGACAAATTGCTTTGAAGATCCGAGAAACGACCTCGAAATTCATACACATATCCACCTCCACCATAAATTCCATGGTCTCCAACGTAAACATATGTATCTAATTCTTTACTAGATTGGTATGTAAATGATGGATATATTTGTGTTGTTTCATTGATCCATCCAGGTTGAAATGAACGTGTTTCTTCATTTAATAAACTGTAATCATCTTGACAATGACTTATTATTCTGTGCGTTGGACATAGAGTTGATTTTACACGCAATTGTCTCATTGTTGCCCATCCGATCAATCGATTTGTCTTATCATTTATAAAACCACTCAGATTTCGAGGTATTTCATTGTTATACCATTGTTGAGCACGAAGATTTGAGATAAAACTATTTTCTAACCAATTCCAATATTGATTAATCGTTGAAATCTAAAATTTAACAATGAATTATTTATTTTACATGAAAAAAAAGAAAATCAAACTTTTGTATAATCATAATTCATTTGTTTTGTATTTAAAAAGAATTTTCTTAAATGATCAACTTGATGAAAAGAATTTTGATCTCGATGTGAATATGTTATTACACAAAGAACAAGAAGAAAACTTGTATAAATAATCATTTCACGAATAGTTGACCACATTTGTAATTCTTTTAAGCGTTTCAATCGTGCGCAATTCACTTCTGCTTCATTCAAACGTTTGAAACGAATGCAACGATGAAAATTAAAAAAACGTTTTTTCTAAAAACAAGAGATTTGTTTATTTAATCGAAAAATAAAAGCAAACCTTGATCAAAGAAAATCTTGTTTTAACATCGTCGAATGTATTAAAATGAACATCATCCATATCTACAATTGTTTCTTTATTTTTTCGTGCGAGAAAAGCAACGAAAATAGTCAAACATAAAACCTGTAAATAACTGATGAATGAAAAAGAAAATATAATAAATAGACACAAACTTTCATTGGTTGTGTAAGAAATATTGATGAAAAAAATCCAGCTATAATTGATGTTAACCATTTTTGAGTTTTTAGATCACCAAGTTCAATTCCACGAACGATAATAAAAAATATTGAAAGTATAACTAATAAAAGAGAAAAACCATAAGCAACAAAAATGAACCACCAAGGAAATGTGAATTTCGAATGTTTCACTGCATATAAATTTTGACGTGGTTTTAAACGTTGAAATAATTGAACGAGTAATAAACTTGGAAGCAATGCAAGTAATTCAGTCATTATACCAATGATAATCTAAATAATCTAATAAAAAATAATTTAAAATAGAATAATGTACAATACTTGTTGAGAACTGATATAAAAAGGGCCAAGTGTTAAACTAGCAGTATTTTTTGTTTCATTTGATATACCATAATACATTATATTGAGAAATATTGAAATATAAAATAAAACAAAACAACATGTACATCGTTGTACACGTGTAAATCGATTTACTCTTAGTCGAGAGAATATTGAAAACCAAAGATGATTATTTGCCATACTATAATATGTATGTTTCGATAGGACATGTGAAAATTTTTGTCGTTCATCATCATTCGCTACATATAAAACACGTTCAATCTATTTAGATTAAAAAAACGAATAATCCTATTGTATAATCATCAATTAAATATCTAACCTTTCCATCATCTTTTTCAACTGCTAACCATCGTTCACAAATGAAATAAAATTTTTCCATTGTTTGTAAATCTCGAATAATTATATATTTGAGAAACCATGATGCTGATCCACCTTGACCTGTATTATCATGCCAAATATGAATACGATTTAATATTCCCAATGATCTAAAGACAGATTTATACTTGATTAAATAAAGTGAATAATTACTTTGATGTAGCCATAAGAAATGTATCAGTACCACTCCGTTGTAAAATTGATCGATGTGGATCATCTAATGTTCGAACTTTTGTGATATCATTATCACCCGAAAGAATAAAATGAACCTATGAAATAAAATCTTTACTAAACATCTTATTGACAATAAAGTTTTACTTTTGATTTTGTTCCGGAACTTTTTCGATGACCAGTAAAGACAATAATTTGATAAAAATATTCATCCAATGGGTAATTATCTGGCATTAATGTTATTTGTAACATTTCAAGATCTTTTTTATCTTGATGATGTGCATAAATGACTAATAGAATATAAATAATACAAATACTAATAATAATGAAATAAACTGTTTTATTTTTTAGAAAATCAGCATTTGCAAAAACATATTTCCAATTGATTGGAGATGGTAAAATAATAAAACCACCTGCAAATGTGGCTAAATGAGGAGAAAAACATTGTGTTTGTTGGTAATCTGTCAAATTTCCAACCTGCGTTTTGAATATTAGATATAATTTAATAAAAACAAAAAAAACTTACTATTAATCCATCTGATTGCCAAGTTTTATTTGTATTGAGATAATAACAACCAGATGCATAGACTCGAAGTTCATAATTCGATGTGAAATTATATCGTTCGTTCGTAATCGGTGGACTTGTAAGTGAAGAATTCATGCAAACATTAATGATTTCTGTTGAATTCAATTCTCGTAATCCAAATATGATCGACTGATGATCAACTGTTTTTTGATTATTAATAGAATATGTATAGATACTATCATTCGTTAAATCTATTATTTTAAAAGATCAAAAAAATTCAAGGATACATATAGCAAAGAATATCTTACTTGAGGGACAAAATAATGTCCACCCGTCTATTTGATCGATTGAACTATTTAGTTGAGGTAAACTGTCAAATTTATAAATAAATAAATAGCTAACATTTATATCCAATGGATGAATTTCAAAATGAATTGAATTAGAAAGCGTATTTGTAATATTGATATAATGTAAATGAAATAATTGATTATGTGATGTCGAATTAATTGAAATAACATCTTGGAAACTCATTGGTGGCATGACTAAATTTGGATCTCGGGGAATAATTAATTCAATTGGGTGAGTTATGTTAGTTTCAATCGATATTTCATCACCATTGTCATGAAGAATTTTTAATGAAATCGATCGAGATGAATTCGTATGCAATTGAGAGTTTAATTGATCAGCTATAGCAAGTGGCTGCATTATTGCCTAAAAGTAAATCATTTAAAGAAAACGATTGAAAAACACAAACAAAACAAACTTGAATTGAAACTGTTGTATTTGTATTGAACGTTGATGGAATACGAATATATGCATTTTCAGTATATTCAATTAATTTATCTGCTAAAGATTCGGAAGATATTGTTTGTAATGAAAAGAAAATTGACGATGAATTCAGCGTCATATTTTGATCAATATTCAAATGAATATTTAATGCAGAAGTTAATAATGAAATAGTTTGAGTAGCTTGATTGGTAATTTGATTTGCTAATTGTTTTTGATAATAAATATTACGATTTTGTTCGATTGTTTCAGATGAAAAATCATTTCCATTAGCAAATAAATCTAAAAATTATATTCAAAAATAATCTTATTTTTATTATAGAATAAAAACGATTATACTTAGATTAGACCATTCAGATTCGAGATCAGTATCATAATCTTGAGGTAAAGTATTTGCTTGAGAAAAATCTAAATCAAGAGTATCTATCCGTCCCTGTAAAGGTCCATTGACAGCCTATATAATTATTAAAATTAGTTTTTTTTATCATAACAACATGAAATTTTCTTACAGTTATAACATTAGTGATACACTCAGCAATTGCCACAGATGCTGTATAAACATCTTCATATGGAATTCGAGTTGCCATCGAATATAAACTCATTGATAATTGATAACATTTGTTTGAGGCAGTTGTCTAGTTTTATTAAAAAGTAATACAATCTTATTTATAGAGTAATCATCCTATTGTGAAATAGGACGTAGTCTTTATTTGAACTTACTATAGCTTTTCGTGTTAATTCATTTGTTGCTTGTGTTAATTGAGCTAATGCAGATGCTTGTAATTTGATACTATCTGAGTTTGCGATGATTAAATTAGTTGTAAATGAGATAAGATAATCGCGAATATTTGCTTGAATATTTAATTTTTTATTAAATTCAATCAAAGCTGATTCATTCATCATGTCAGACATAGATGAAAAACGTGAACTTCCTAATGGTGAAATAAAGATACTCGTACTAGGAACACCACCTATTTATGCAAAAGAAAATTTTTTATTTTTATTTTTATAATAAATAACTTTTACCTAAAACCGCTTTTTTCACATTTTCGATATTCATTTCATTGAATATTTGTGATAATGAAATAATAATTTGTCCAACGAAATTTTGATTGCCAGTTGCAAGTAACTGAAAAATAGGATTGTTATTATTTGTACTTGATGATAGGTTTAAATTATCAATGAAATCATTAATCTCAGTTGTATCAGATAAAACATTAACTGAAGATAAATTGTATTCAGTAATACAATCAAATGTATCTCGAATGTAAACAACTAAATTCACTAATGATTCATTGCCACTTCCAGCAGGTAATCGAAGTTGAAAATTTGATACTGATGTAAAACCAATTGTCAACAGATTTGATCGATCTGTGCTCCAAACTAATAGCAAGAAAAACTAATTGCGTTGAAAGAAAAGTTTGCAAACAAAAATCTTACGATAAAATGAATAATCTTTGATACCAGCTTCATCAAACCAATTCGGACAGGAGATGTTAAATAATGTACTAGTTGTCCCATTTAAAGGATTAATAGAACATGAACCATTGACTGGAGGTTGATTAATGAAAAAATTCAGTGCGCTTGTACTTATTGTTGATGAAAATGAATAGACAACTTCGAAACGCCAATATGTAATTTGTGGATTATCAATAAATAATGTTTTCATCGCTGTAAAATTACTTGTATGAATACCTATATTACATATAAAAGTTAATTTAATAATTATGAGAAAAAATCTTACCGAAGAATAAAATATTCTCAAATTGATTCGTTTGATTAAATTGATTCCATTGAACGCCTTTAAAAGATCCATTGCTGAAGCCTTGATAGATATTCCAAGTTATATTTTTGATTGTTGTACAAGTACCGAGACAAATAGAAAAAAGGGCGAGTTGTGTTGTTGGATTGAGGAGTTGAAATTCTAAATTTGGAATACACATTGTTGAAATAACACAACTAAAAAGGAAATGAATATTCTTCATCATGATATAAAATAAATAACTACTCACGCAACGGCAATCATTTGAGGATAAGTATTATCTACTTGAACAAGTACATAGCCAGTTGCTTGAATCGATGAATTTCGACGATTTTTCATCCATACCATAAATTCATATGTTTGATTAAATAAAAGTAATTTAGGTAATAATGTTATTGATGATTTTAATGGAGAGTATTGTATTGAATTATCTAAATTAAGATCAAACACAAATCAAAAACCAAAAATATAATAATTACTTGATTGATTTGATAAACACGATGGATTTAGAGGATCAATTGTTGGATCATCAATTGATATTAATATTCCTAAATTATTTGGAAAATTATAAATACCATAGATTCGACAATAATATTCATAGTCCCAATCCTATGAACACGAATAAACTAAGAAGATTGTCAATCAAATCATAGGATTATTACTTACACTTGCATTAAATACATTTCCATCGGAATCGACAGAATATGATCCCGGATCAAGTGTTAAATTTTGTTGATAACCTCGTGTAACCATTGATGTTCCAAATGGAACAAGATTTGCTACAATACCTGATAAAGTGATTTTTACATACGCAGAAACTGATGAAGTTAGCTCAGGTGCAGCGATCATAGTAACAGTTAATGCTAATTCATAAATACCCAATGGTAAGGTGAGTGCTGGAATATAAAGTTCGCTAGCTGTTGTTACCACTGATCGACCGAGCTCAATTTGAAATAAACAAGCTGAAGTACAATTTTTGACAGCCCATCTCATAATTGTTGCAAGGGAATTATTACACTTCAATTGAATGTATGTACTAATAAAAAAATCTTGATTTCGTCGAAATTCCATCGGTGATATTAAAGATGATGAACTAGGAATTAGAATAATAACAGGTGCAAAACAATCTAAATTCAAGAAGATTTTTAAAACATTTGTTCATAGTAATTATAAATTGATTACTTTGATTGACAATGGAAACTTTCGATGATGTGATTAATGACATCGTTGTCATTATTATGGGCTTTGACTGGATTGAAGTTGCTTCTTCACTGGAAATGAATTGATCTTGAATTGAAGTCGATTCTTGTTGGAGCGAAATAGACTGGTATTCAACTGCAGTGGATTGATGTTGAAGAGTAGTAGATTGTGTAAGAACTGATCCGGTTGATTGTTCAAATAAAGTATTCTGTAGTAGAACTGATGTAGATTGTTCCTGCATCGAGATAGTTTGCTGTGGAATTAAAATTGTTTGTTGTTGAATTGAAGTGAACGGCTGTTGGGTTGAAGTCATTTGTTGTTGCATCGAAGTCGTTTGCTGTTGTACTGAAGTTGTTTGCTGTTGTATTGAAGTTGCCTGCAGAGGAGCTGAAGTTGTTTGTTGTTGCATTGAAGTTGTGTGCTGAGGAACTGAAGTCGTTGGTTGTTGAATTGAAGTAGTTCCTAAAAATATTCATTATTTATCACAGAGTTAGTGATATTTTGATTAACCAACCTTCTACAATTGGCGTTGTGATTAGACCAACAGTTGTTTCATCTAAGAAAAATAATCATTTCTAAATTTATTTGAATATGTGAAATTGTAGAATAATTTCGAGACTTTTAAAAGTATTTAGAAGGAAAGGAAGACGCGCGGATTTTTAAAACCTTGAGAACTAACGATTCTTTATGATGCTTCGAAGTTCTAAGAATTTTGTTGAATTCGTCGCAATTTCTCCGACTTTTTAATAAATATCTTTGGCTGTTTATTAAGAACGTTAGAATTATTAACACTATTTTTTATAGAATCAGCTGATTATTTTAATCGTAGACTTTAAGAATTGTTCTCAGATTCATCAATACAATTCAATTCATTTTAGTGTCGGTGTCTTCTCATTGAAGATTTCGATAATTGTTAACTGATCTTCGTCTGTTTTAGGACCACTAATTTGAAAAACATTCTTGAGGTCTACAACTGAAATACACAACTGATCGTATAAAAATAGTGGTAATAATTGTAATGTTCTTATATATATATATCTAAACTGTAAGTACCATAAAAATTGCATATCTTTCTCCGGATAAAGCAACTTTGGATATCTCACTACTTACTAGGATCGACAAGACTAAAGTAATGCGATTCAGGGACCTTATTAGCACGACTACCCAACAGAACACTTTATTCCATTACATATGAACGCAAACATCAATCAGAGAACTTACGTGTACTTGAGATTGATGTCATAGTTGTACAGTTTGTAATATTGATTGAAATCGTCTTATTGTAAACAATTTGATTCTGTTTTGAATTATCATTATAAGCTTCAATGGCACCTACTAGTCCTTCCATATCATCAAAGATAATGTCGCCATTCTTCATGATTTCAAAACCCCAAGTATATCCATCGCCTTTATTGTACGTTAAGAAAGTAAATTTATTTAAGCCATTTTTTATATAAGGAGTAACATCAATAAAATCCGAATCTATGTATGAAAGTTGACGTGTAACATAGTATTGATTGACAAAAGCATATGATACATCATCCGAGTTAAACACACGAATGGAATACATGTCATTCATGCAGCCTGTAACTAGTAAGAAGACAAAGATTATTATGTTATATATGAGTTATATGTAAACGTATAGCACAAAATTAGTAGTAGTCATATTTCATTATATGTATTTAAATATTTTGAAATACTTAACCGTTGTAGAATATTTCATAGTTTATTAAAATTCACTCGTCGAACATTCACTCTACTAAAAACTAATTCGATAGACATCAAGATCTTCTGTTATCAGATAAAAATTCACTTCTAAAACTGGTTCTCTACTAATGTTCACAGATATTTTGATCTTTTCATCTCGTTAGCGGCTGTTCGAAGTACATTATTATCCAAGAATGTCAAACTATGGAAATATTGAACAGCTCAATATTTGTCCTATATTTCTCGTAAAACTTGGCATCTTAAATTTATATCTCCAATTACTTATTTTTATGTGTTCGAAAAAAACTCACAATATCGTGTGTCTGTTGAAGAGATGATTCTATTTAAAGCAAAGAACGAAACGATTAAGAAAATTCTCATTTAGATTCGATTCGATTAAATTCAATAGTACTTCCCTTCTATTTCGATATGAATTCAAATATTAATCTAACAACTTACCTGTACTTGGTGTTGATGTCACTGTCGTACATTTTGTAGCATTGATAGAAATTGTCTTATTGTAAACAAATTGATTGTATGTTGAATAATCATCATATGCGGCTGTGATACTTGATAATCCTTCTGTGTCATCGAAGATAATTTCACCGTTCTTCATGATTTCGAAACCCCAAGCATATCCATCATATCTATTGTATGTTAAGAAAGTAACTTCATTCAAACCATTACGTATATAACTAGTGACATCAATAAAACCAGTATCTGCGCCGTTTTGTTGCCCGGTAACATATTGTTGATTGATAAACGCATATGATGCGTCATCCATATTATACACACGAATAGAATACAAGTCATTGATGCATCCTGTGATTCGAAAGAAAATAAAGACTACTATATAATGTATGTTTAATCACAACTACAATAAAAATATCTTGATATCTGCGTGAACTAAGGAACATGAATAGTTTTCTGTTTGGCTAATATTAGAGTAGAATCTGATTACTACTTACGAAAAAGCTGCTAGAGGTAACGCATAGCTTATAAAACTGGACTACGTAAATGTAGTGCACCCTAGTAAAAAGTGAAATACCATGTGTCGACTCATTCCCTTATTACTTTGAAAGAGAATTATGATAAATTCACTAATACTAAGACATACGGTACCATATGAGTAGTAGTACTAAATCAGTGGTTTGTATTCTAAAATTGAATTTATAAAAACATCTTATCGATACTAGAATATCTTGTAAGGTTCATACAGAGTCCATCATTTTTTAAACGCTTATGATTACAAAAACATGCACGACTTGTTTTGTTAAACTTACAGAATATTCTCATATACATAAAATCTGTTTAAGTACAACGTTTTAGAACCAGATTCAGTGATTTATTACTGCTAATTATATAGTACCATAGATTAGAAGAACGCTAACAGGACGAATTACCTTAAGGTATTTCAATATTTACTACGATCGACACGACTAAAATAATTCGATTCATAGTTATTCAATAGAACACTGTATGCAGACCTCACGCTCATATACACTCCAATACATATAAACTCAAATATCAGTTTGACAACTTACCTGTACTTGGTGTTGATGTTACAGTTGTACACTTTGTAATGTTGATAGAAATCGTGTTATTATGAACAAACTGATACTCTTTTGAAATGTCGTTAAGTGCATCGGCACCTAGTAATACTTGTGTGTCATCAAATATAATGGCATTATTTTTCATGATTTTGTAACCCCAAGCATATCCTACATTTTCGTTGTATGTTAAGAAAGTAAATTTATTTAAACCATTTTTTATATAAGGACTAACATCAATGAAACCGGAGTCTGTATTCAAGCGTTGGTTAGTAACATATTGTTGGTTGATAAAAGCATATGATGTATCATCTGTGTTAAACAGACGAATAGAGCATAAGTCATTGTTGCAGCCTGTGATTTGAAAGAAGATAAAAATTATTTTATTATGTATATTTTGTAGTAACACGGGGAAAATAAATTTTTTTATTCGTTTTTCTGTCGAACATGAATATTTAATGAGTGCGTCTGAATGAGGTTTTGTATTGTCAATGATATAGTTAAGGCTTTACTCTTCAAAATAGAGATTTTACTTTGATTGAAACAAAGATTAGATGCGACGCTCATAATATGAATGAATCGAATGAATAATTTGTTTTATGGGATAGCTTATTCTAACCCACGCGATTCCATAATAGTCGATGGGACTTTTATACTGTGTAATATGTTACTCTCTTTTAAAATTGTTTTATATATAAGTTTTATATCGGTCTAAATCGTTCTTTTAATTGTCATTTTGACCAGAACAAATTGTTAGATTGTGATGTAGTGATATTAGCATATTCTTCTACGCAGGTATTTGGTCTTTTTCTTTCCCTATGACATATCTCATCATATCGCGATATATATATATATATATATATTGTGGGGAGAATTACAATTTAGCTAGTGATAAATTTATGCAAAGAAAATATTTAAAATCAATGAGTTATAAAGTTTTTATTCAACAATTTTTTTTTAGGATTTTACAGCTACAAGTCTAAATACTTCACTTTCTGAATCCATATCTTCAAAACAATCTCGTTTTAAATGGCAATATGTCGAACAAAAAACTCCATTTGTTTTATTAAACTTCCAGAATATTCACATATTCATAAAATCTGTTTATACACAATGTTTTAGACCCAAAGTGACTCATTTATAACTGCTATTCGCATAGTACATTAAGTTAAAATAGCAATGATCGACAAAACTAGAGTAGTTTGACTCATAGTTGTCCAATAGAGTACTGTATGTAGACTTTACCTTCTTCTATATTTCATCACATATGAACTCAAATATTAATCTAACAACTTACCTGTACTTGGTGTTGATGTCACAGTTGTACATTTTGTAATGTTAATAGAGATCGTCTTATTATAAACGATTTGATTCTCTTTTGAATAATCATTATAAGCTGCAAAGGCGCCTGCTAGTCCTTGCATGTCATCAAAGATAATTTCACCGTTCTTCATGATTTTGAAACCCCAATTATATCCATCATATCCATTGTACGTTATGAAAGTAAATTTATTTAAACCATTT
>CAJNOI010000253.1:29784-73519 GCA_905250115.1 Adineta steineri
CATCATATCCATTGTACGTTATGAAAGTAAATTTATTTAAACCATTTCTTATATAAGCAGTGACATCGATGATGCCAGAATCTGCGCCATTACTTTGACTTATAACATATTTTTGGTTGATAAAAGCATATGATGTGTCATCCATGTTATACACACGAATAGAATACAAGTCATTGATGCAGCCTATGATTAGATAGTGTTGACTCTTATCTGTGAATCGATAGTATTTATGAGAAACTTATATCTAGTTAATTATCTCGTACTGTGTAGTTTTATAAAGCAAGAGTAGAGCTATCATCTAAAAAAGATATACTTTAAAATGCTCAAGTGTACGATAATATTATGGTCATTTTATTCATGTTGACCAGATATTTTGATCTTATATTTTTTTGAGAAAAATAAATAAGAAGATGCTTCTCCGTAAAAATACCCTAAATGGTTTATCATGTAGATGTTGTGTGATGCGCGTTGACTTTGTTTTCGAATGATTTCCACTAGTCTTTATAGAATACTGACGATCATTTTCACACATTTTTTTTCACTAAAATCTTGCTATATAATTATTCTGTTATACTTGAGCATTTCGAAGTATCTGCTTTTCAGATAACAGCTCTACTCTTTCTCTACAAAATTGTATAGTTCAATTAATTAACTATATATAAGTTTCTCATAAGTACAATGGATTTAATAAGAGGTGTTGGAACTTTCTACGCACGCTTTAGTTAGTATTATTCAGGCTTAATATACATTTTCCGAGCCTTTTCTTATATTCTAGCTGTATCTTTACAATAGTACAAGTCCTCTCCTAGTAGATTTAAACCAACTGTGGAATCAGTTTCTATTTTTACAAATCCTGAAAATGCGGATCATAAAAGCTAAGTGATATAGAAAGCTGCGAGTTTCATAATTGTGAAGATGATATGTTAATACGTTACACTATTTACAGAACGATTTTTCTAACTATATCTGCTAGAGCTTTATATAGTTTCTAGCAAAACTGTTTTTCATCAATAATCATAACTTTGACATATTTATTTTGAAGAATGCGTCAGAACTATCAATCGAAGAAATATAAAACTGTGTAAAAATTCTGTTCCTGTCTACTACTAACAAAATATCCTAGTCATTAAACCATAAGTTATCGTCCAATATAAGAAAAAGCAATTCGTTGAAAAACTTTTAGAAATAGTGAGAAGAATTTTTTCATATATGATTCAATGCTTTGCTACTCCTTCTTTCCAACAATGAAAATCACACATCTCTATATTATCCTCTTCAGAGATTCTTCAAAAATATTCATCAAGCTTTTTCCTACATAAGCACGGATTAATCAAACATGTTGATATCAATTCCGTAGAATGATTTTTTTTTCCAATTAAAAAGAAAGCAACTGGTTGATAATTGATATTTTTTAATTTTATTTCTAATATTGCAACCAGTAATGAGTAACTTTAATTATATTCTCGAGTGCGGAGAATACTAATATAAATATAATGCATCAATAATTTTGTACTATTATTTAAACTTTTTACTGAAATGCCTGACAAATGCACTTTTTTTCTGAAAACAATGCATGACTTACTCTACTTTACTTTTTTCTTCTGCGTAATGACAGAAAGATATCTATATCTTTTTTCTCATTCTTCTCCTTATCAAACTATTTATTTTCATGAACATCGTTGACTAAAGATATTAGTAACTGCTACAGAAAAAAAAAATTCTTATATGCTAAGTCATGCATACAAATCAGGCATGACTCCATCTATTTTTGAAACGCTTTTTAAAATCCAGTAATTCTGATCAAAAATCGCTTTCAATAATAAAATAGATATAATAAGAGAACTGTTTCAATTTTTTTTTGATCTTAGCTTGAGAAATTGTTTGATGAAGATCAATAAAAAAACTATATTTACTATTAACAAGTGCCTTTTTCTCGTTAAAATCAATCATACCTGTGACAGAATGTGAGAAAATCAGTATAAATATCCACGAAGTAATATTGGTCTTCAACATTATCGATATTTTTAGTTGATGTATAAAACCAATGATATGAGATAGTACGCTGATTATACGACAACGACGCAATTATATATTGTGTTGTTGTTGTTTCCAAGTTAGATTGATATTATGAATAGGAGTAAAAGAAGAAGAAAAGTTTTAAAGGAAAAAATGAATGTACGTCATCATTCTGTTTTATTGTAAATGAACAAAAACTGTTGTTATAATGATTATTACAGGAGGAGTGTTTCTGAATAACTTTTTAAGGATGTTCTACTTATTATATATTATTGTTGTCGTGGAATGCCTACATATGAATTTGATGAAATGTAAACTTTGAAGAGTAAAAAAAGCATGATCAAAATAAAGATAGAATATTAATTAGATATGTTGTTTTGTTAGTATCCATCAACAACACAGTTTTGGGTGTAGGTGCTAAGGGAATATAGTATCCATTCTCACACTTACACTGTATTCATCTTGCTTGTTACTATAAAGATAATCATTATTTCTAATTAATAAATTTTATTGTGATTTTTGATTTCATATCAAATATATATCGTAAACTAAATGAAACTCATTGTAGAGAGAAATAAGATTTTGCTGAATCCATCAAAATTTCACTTGATG
The DNA here is from genome assembly GCA_905250115.1 of Adineta steineri. Lineage (NCBI taxonomy): Eukaryota > Metazoa > Rotifera > Eurotatoria > Adinetida > Adinetidae > Adineta > Adineta steineri. The sequence continues at coordinate 32,413 of CAJNOI010000253.1, forward strand.
AATTTAATTTTTAATTATATAAAAAATAATACTGTTGATGGATTTTGAATTAATAATGCAGAATTAATTGCTGTTTCATCTGTAAATTTGTTATTAAAAGGTAAATTCTTACTGGATCATAGAGTGGAAATATTGATTAATTTCATGCTGTTATATCAATAGAAGATATTGGTATAAGTAGTAGAACATCAAATTGATCAAATAGGAAAACAACTATCTTTCAGCACCAACAAAATTCATGTAATTTAGATAAAAATGAAAATAAAGAATAATCACTAAATTTAATATTAATAACATGTTAAGATTTTATTATTTGTTAATAATCTTGGTTAAATATCTAGAAATGAATGGAAATAAGAGAAACAAGCATTATATACCTATGAAAAATAAAATAAATAGAAATCAAATAATTTATTTAAACAATTATTTGTATTCAAGGTACATATTTATATTACTGTGATAATCTGATACATCTTTCTTGAAAGTATGAGATGAGCATATTTGAAACGAATAGAACACTTAAACCTCCACATTGAAGATTTTGTTATACCAGATAAATCGTATTGGCTAAGCACCAGTTGCCCACTTAACGAGAAGTACCCATATTTTAGAGATTTTTACAACTACCAACAATAAATATATATATTTTTTCACAAGCTACATTGCAAAGAGTACCTGCATATATATATGACTAGATCGGCGATACTGGTTTACATGGTCAATGTGTTTCTTGATCTTCGATTATGGATAATATGATATTCTAATTACTTGATGTTATCATTTTAACGAAAGGTGAATGGCGGTCTTCTATTTCATCCGCATCCTAAAAAGAATACTCTTTATGATAGAAAGATTTTGTTGTCTCTCATTTCAATCATTTATATATTATGGAGCAGGCCTAGCCATGTGAGCTATAAATGTAACATTTTTAACAAAAATGACATGAATAACATGAAAACTTTAAGATTATGTTGATCGAAATTGTAATATAGTTCTTATACAGATAAAACTAATGTATGACTTTAAAGCTTTTGAAAGTAGATGTGAATATTGACAAAAAAAAACTCGAAGATCAAATCCATATTATCATTTACTCTCAACTCAATAGTTTCAGTCGTTTTTACTACATAGAAATATAAATTGTATTCAAAGCTTTTTATTGAAACTTTGTGTTGTGTCGATTGACAAAAGAATTATAGACATTAAAAAAAAAGAATCTGAAATGGCTGTGTCTGCAAGATGAATGATAAATTAAATTATTTCTACTTTTAATGAACTTTATTTTTTGTTAGTAAAAAATACTTTACAAGTTAGAAAAAAAAGAATTATTTATTAAAAGTCATTTAATCGTCAAAAAACTTGTTTCAGTCAAGATCAATAGCAAATTTTTGTATTCGATGATTGTTTCTATCGACAACATAAAGATTACCCTGTTGATCAAACGATAAGTCGTTCGGCATCTTGAGTTGCGTGCGCTCGTTTCCCGATTGTTTTTCACCAATGACAGGCGTCCCCTCTGTTGCACCTAGAGACCAACGTGTTATTTGATGACTATTCTCATTCGATACATATATATTACCCATATGATCAACAATCACACTTTTGGGTTGAACTAGTGAATTGGGATTTTTGTCAGAAACTTGCCCTGGTGCAATAAGACTACCTTCGGTTGCATCTTTCTTCCATTTCATCACACGATTATTTCTATAATCTGCTATATAAACTGAATGATATTTATCGACGAAGATATAGTGAGGTGTATTGAGCTGATTTAATTGACTTCCTTGTCCATTCCCAGCCGCTACAACTGTACCTTGCCTATCGCCATCGTAAAAACGTCTCACTTGATGTTTTTCCCATTCAGAAACATAAAGATCTCCATTATTATCCATTGCTAAACCCCAGCAAGTAATATCACGTATCATCACTGCATGTTCATGACTACTACTATAAAGAGACCATTTCATTACTTGTTTTGTAGCAAAATTACAAATGATGAGATATTTCTTCTCTTTATCAAGAATTACATCTGTTGGTTTATTCAATTGATCTATTCTACTTCCTGGTCCATTTCCACCTGCAACTAATATACCATTGTTTGCACCAGATTCCCATCTGACAATACGATGGTTGATAGTATCAGCAATATAAATACTTTGATCATCATTATCAACATAAATACCATCAGGATAATTTAATTGATTTAATCCACCTAACGGTCCATGTCCTCCAGCAACAGTAACTGCATCCTTTTTCCATTTCGTATTGTTATCAATCATAACAGAAGGAACTAATTGTTCTATAAAATATTTAAGAAAAATTTCAATTTTGTTTTCTTTTCTTTCGATCGAAGCATTATTTCGCAAAAATAAAACGTATTTTGTTTTATTATGAACTTTCAATGAATCTTTCAATATTATTCTATAGAAATATGATGTATGACTACCGATCATCGAAGAGTAAACTCTTTTTATATGATTATTCGAATACATATGTATGTTAGAGCTAACATCAATTTTTTAGTATAGGGATCGACATAATAACTTACACACATCAATGTAACTAAGAAAAGATTTTTAGTCCATATCTGATTCACAGTGAAATTAGCAAAACTTCAGGAGATGTACTGACGAAATTCTAGAATCTACTAGTTTTAAAAAAATCATACCGCTTGTTGTTGTTGTTGTTGATGTTGTTGTTGTTGATGATGTTGTTGTTGCTGTTGTTGTTGTTATTGTTATTGTTGTTGTTACTGTTGTTGTTGTAGCTGTTGCTGTTGTTGCTGCTGATGTTGTTGTTGTTGTTGCTGCTGATGTTGTTGTTATTGTTGTTATTTCCGTTGTTGATGTTTTCTCTCTTTTCGTTCTGTTCAACAAAACAGTCGTTGTTACAACAGCTATGATTACAACAATTAAAATAACGAGAAATACTATCCAAACTAATTTTCGCTTTCGAAAATGTTCATATCTAAAATAAGAAATTTTATAATTCATTTGAATTTATAATCTATACATACAATCTTTGTAAACCTGTTGTATTAGAATTAACTACGACAGACTAAAATATTGAAAAAGAGAATAAGAATATTTTCTTTTAATTTGATATATTACTTCATCAGGTCCAACTGTGTTATTCATGTTCACAGTTGTTGTTGTTTTATCAGAACTTGAATACTTTGACAATTTAAAAGCAAGAAAAAAAACTGTTTTTCTTCAAAGATCATTGATCGTTTAATTTCATTAATTAATCAGTTTTAATCGAAATGAAACAATGTTAAAATAAAATTTTGATATATTCTTATGTGAGATAATACAAAAATAAGTTTAAAATGGTATATGTTTCTCTATTTCTTCTCGATTAAATAGAAAGTATTTTGCATGAGTTAAATAAAAACAAGTTTTATCTTAAATAATTAGTTTAGAATATTGCAGCATTTGGAACAACAAGAAACATCCTATGTCAATACAAATATTAATCTTATTTTCTTTTTTTGCAAAGTTAGTTTTCAATACAATATTTATCATGATATTTTTAGAAAAATAAAACAAGAGAAAGTCAGAGAATGATGTCAAATACTGCATAAGAACTATTGAAAAAGAATAAAATATTTATTTGTTAGAAATATTTTGTATGTAACATATTCAGCAAGATTCAGTTATTTTTTGGAAAACTTTTCCAGATGTTCATTGTCATGAACACTTTACTTCTGAAAAAAAGTACATTTAATGACGTCTTCATAATTTTCTGTTGATTATTCATCGTTCTCTTCTTTGCATTGCTACATAATGAATCATTTGCATGTTCATAGGTAGTATATGTGAGATTTAAGAACAAAATTTCTAGTTTTTTCTTCCATATTGTTATCTCTCTATTCTTTTGTGTATTTAAACGATCGAAATTGTGAAATAGTTGGCATGTCGTTGAAAAAACCGATACAGAAGATAATGTTAGCTGACTTCTTTGATCGATAGTTATGATCGGAATGGATATTGAATCTGAAAGTTTTGATGAAGAATTTCCTTATAATGAGGTAGAGTGAGATTCGGATGAAAAATTCTTTGAAGAACATGCACTCATCAAAAAAGTAACTTTTGTATCTGAAAATAATACAATCGATTTCTACTGACATTTCATCACAGGCTATGGGTGTTTGTGTAATACAGGTAGTATCCACACTTACATCCTCAAACAAAATTGTATTCGATTTGTATCTGTAGGAAATATCCAATATATCTAGTGGTAGATGTAATGGTATATTCCCTCTGATCATGTTGGAACATTCCTTGTTTTCTTCTATCATATATATATGGTTCTTTCCTTTCCTTTCATCTAGGTATGGGATCATTCCTTATCGTGATCCTATATATATGTATACGCACACACACGTATAGGGTCGTATTCATCCGTGCTCTCTCTCTCTCTCTCTCTACATCTTGTTCTCTCTATCGTTCTTGTTCTTGTTGTTCTACAATAAACGTTGAACCTACGGTTCTACACAAACTTACAGTATCAATCATAAAAGGGTAATACATCCCGAACAATTTCGTTGAAAACCATTTTTAGTTCTTTTTTTTTATAAAAAAATGATTTTTTTCGTATTTTATCTACATTTCTCTTAGCTGTGACGCTTTAGCTTGATTGTTTTGCTAAAAACCATAATTCATGCAATTCTTCAAAATACTAATTATATCTGTTCTCCCGACGAAACAGATTTCAAATCATTCTAATCGATTTTTTTGCAGGATCGCCTTTTATTCAATTTTATAGAGAATTATACAGAATATCTTTTTTACATAAAATTCAAATCAAAGCGTCAGAAACTAAGAGAAATACCCATAAAATATAATGAGCAATTTATTCACTATGAAAAAGGATTAAAATATGACTTTGACAAATTTTTCATCGATCTAATATTCTCTTAATGTTGATGGAAATTAAAATACAATTATTTTTAATTGATATTTGAGATTTTATGCTTCAAATAAATATATATAATGCGATATATTATCTTTTCCAGTTAAATACAAAATAACAAAATATTTTGTGTTTTTCAAGAAACTTTGCACTTCCTTCTTCAAATTATGACTTTCTATGTTGTTTTTTTTATTAAAAATAGCATTAAATCTATTTTGAAATGATTTGTTTTCATATCCTTCCTTCAAATTTTGAATATCATGAACATTTATTATATTAATACCTGATGATAAGTGACATTTGGTATAAGTTTGTTCACAAATCAGTTTTGAAAAAAGAAAATAAATATATTCTTTTGTATTTACCAATTATTTCAATAAAAAAGTATTTTACATTGACGTCATTATGTAGGCGAATAGAAAAAAAAAGCTTGTTGTTCTCATAATCCTTAGTTTTGAGTCAGATATTGCAGGATTTTTCTATCACTCCAACAAGTTATTTAGAGTTTGAAATTATAAAGAGACCTTTTGTTTTTATTGAATTTTATAGAAATAAATGTTGCAAGAAAAAGTAAAGATTTATTACTAAGAGCAAATAAAAAGATCTTTTTCGATCGTGCATCATTTTCGATAGATGAAAACATATTTTGTTTGATTATTTCTAATGAAAAGAAATTTAAACATTGTCTTAATATTTCATTTTTCGTTTGACATCCTGTGTTGCGTAGAAAAATACTGAGGGTGGGTGTGGGTGCAGGGGAGGGAAAGTGGTAGGCTCCAGCTGTGTAGACTAGGAGTAGATAATCACCATCACACTGGCTTCCTCCAACCTACACCGAAACGCACACTACATTCACACCCATACCCTTAAGATGGTTTCTAAAAGAATCCCAAACAGCTTCATTAAAAATTCAAAAGATAGATTTTTTTCTAGAATAGAAATGAAAAAAGCCGTCTTCAGTGGTAATTGCTATCACATATTTTTAAGTCAGACACTCAGTTATGTTAAATAACAGCAAAGAATGAGTCGAAAAAGAAAACTTTGCAATTTTTTCATTCTTTGCCTACTTGGCCAGTTAAGAAAAAAAAATGATGGCTTTATGTATACAAGTGCGCATTTAACTGCATCAAAAAAATGATTTTTTTTAATACAAACAGATTTGAAAGCATTTTTTATGAGTTAAACGTATGCTTTTTATGCGTAAACATCAAGTTTTGTTAAATTTTCGACTGAGTAATAACTTACGTCTCATCTTTCACATCTTATTAGTTTGCTAGACATTGGATTAAGAGTTTCCGGTACTAATTCTTAACTTTCTCACGATTAGGACAATGATATTATTCATTGAAGGGCTATCAAGAACTGATATGATTGTCTTATTTATCCTGTTGGATACCCTAGTGTGAAGGCTCTATCCATTGTAAAAGTAGGAAACACAGTGTTGAGGTTGCTTTTGAAGAGCTTCTCGGCGAAATTGGAAACTCATAGAGTTAGTTCTATCCTCTTTTCCACTTTCTCGTTTTCAGTTGAATTATTTTTTTAAATCGCCTTTGATTGTTATCCAATGACATTATTTAAAGAATTATCGATGCTGCTCTTAGATAGTTCTAGATGTGTTATGCGAACTATCTCTAGATAATAGAAATGTAGAATATACGGGTTATGAATCACGCGACCACCTGGAGATGGGTAGGTGTAGCTATCTCTAGTTTTTTTAAATCCTAAGCAACATCTGCCCACCCACATCCTAGATACACCTATACTCACACCCACACGCTTGTGGCGAAAAAGCGATTTGTGAATATGGCTCATTGAAATTACTTTAGATGAATTATATCACCTCATTTATCAAACCACTAGTAGACACAATGTCGACAGCGAACTCCGAATCTGTGATCAAAAATTGTCTACTCATCTGGATCGACGGTAACATTGATGAACAAGACAAAGACTGTCAAAATACACTTTCTAAATTGCGGAAAGTCTTTAAGACTGTGCAAACTTGTAAAGAAACAGCAGAATGCATCAAGTTGCTCAATGACACGACTAATGGGAAAATGGTAATTGTCTGTTCTGGCTCTTTAGGCAAGGATCTAATGCCATTGATTCATGATACGAAACAGTTAGTGGCCATCTACATTTTTTGTGGAAACAAAGTGTGGCATGAAGAATGGGCAAAGAAATGGAGCAAGATTCAAGGTGTCTTCACCGAAATCGAGCCAATATGCGATTCGATGAAAGCGGTAAGGTATGAGTGTTGGTGTGGGTGAGGATTTAGAGAAGATTGATACCCACACTCGCTTCCTCAAGGTTTAGAAAATGATATTGAGAAAGGTTCTGTACAACGCCTATTTTCATTGACAAGGTTTACCAGTTATAAATGAATAGTTATCTATGCATTAGTCATTAGTGGGACTCTTATGAGTAATGATTAGTTTTCTCTTGAAGCATTATTAGTTGGAATCACTCATTGTCACTGTTATACTCCTAATGAACATTATAGGTACGGATGTAGATTAGAATTATTTTTGCAATCTTATTTCTCAGAAGTATTTCAGAACTGAATGAAAGAATTGCAGAATACTTTGATAAGTTCGATTATCAGTACCCTTTTCAATGTTTATTTGAAGCTACCAATCGACAGCATATCAACAGAAGATAACGACAATTTAATAAAAACAATCGAACCAAAAAAAAGCGATACAACAAAATCTGATTCTTCAAATCTTGACTCATCAAAATATGCAGGCGAAACTGTAAATCCACCTGCAACGGTTATCATTGACAATCAAGGTATGTATTAAATGCCCAATATGAAGAAAATTGTGGAATCGACTAGACGAAAAATGGAATAGGGTAGATGTGGATGTGTATAAGGATATTGATTGAATTTCTAACTGAGCCATCCTGACACTTTCACACCCTCGAGATAGTTTCATAACCACATATCGTTAACCACTTAGCGTCAGAACATCAATGCGTCTGCCTTCTATTCAGAATATCTTGACACTCTCTGTTATTTTCTTCGCTTCTTCTTTATTCTTTATCTTTTTTCTCTATATCATCGTCTTACGGTTATATATAAAATTAAATGCTATGTTTGCCAAACGACGCACTATATGATTCAAAGTAATAAAATGTAGAATTTTCATATACGCTACAATCGAAATGATTAGGTGAATATGAGAACAGATCTTTCAATAATTGATGATCAACGAAGAAAAAACGATTAGAATCAAACAAATTCGATCATTTGAGAGCGACTTAGTGACTAGAACCTGGAGATTTGTTCTTATCACGTGTGTTCAGAAGGATCCAATACGACTTCAAAATCTGTATTAGGTTAACACATTTATTGAATCCTCGTTAGAACTGATAATGTTAACATCCTTTATATTAAGCGTGCTAGTCAATATTGGTGCAGTGTATCTCAAAGGTAATGCGACTTTCACGACTCTCGCACATGTTTCGACATAGCAAGCACTGGTAAAATAAAGCACACATTTCTTCCATAATCATACACGTCTCTTGTTCTCATGATTAGTTACAACCATATTACTAACCAGATCTAAGCATCATTGTGATCAATAAAGAGACGGTTCATTAGTTATCCTACTTGTTTTTTATATCAATATCTGTTGTTCGTGATTCTCATTGAGCTTCACTCTTCATTTTTTAGAGTCTCGAACCACACTGAATAATCCAATCGCGATAGAGACAGTGAATAGTGTTAGCATAGTCATATTTGTTTCTATTTCGTCTTTTCTCTATATCTACTTCTCATCGTCAGTGCTATGTGGATAAAAAGTGTGTCGTGTGTAATTGTTTCTTTCTCTATTTACTTCAGACGATCAACAAAGTTTATGTGAAGAAGGCCGTGCTCAAGAGCCAGAATATGGTGATGAAGCGAAGATTGACTATAAAGAACATGAAAATGAAACGAAATATGGCGTTACAGACCATGAAAATGAAGCGATGGTTGAAGGTGCTGAGCATGCCAATGAAACGAAGGCTGGCGTTAAACATGAAAATGAACCGAAAGTTGACGAGACTGAACATGGAAATAAAGCGAAGGTTGACGATAAAGAAGATGAAAATGAAACGAAAGTAGGCGTTACAGAGCATGGAAATGAAGCAAAAGCTGATGATGAAGAAAATAGAAATGAAGCGATGGTTGATGATAAAAAGCATGGAAATAAAGCGATAGGTAAAGGTGCTGAGCATGCCAATGAAGCGAAAATTGAAGATATCGAACACGAAAATGAAGCAAAAGCTGACAATAAAGAACATGGAAATGAAGCGAAGATGGACGATACAGAACATAAAAGTGAAGCGAAAGGTTGCATTACAGAACATGGAAATGAAACGAAACCTGATGATAAAGAACATGAGAATGAAGCGAAGATTGACGATACTGAACATGGAATTGAAGCGAAAGTTGAAGGTACAGTATGTGATAACGAAGCAGACGTACAAGAGGATCAATCAAGTGGTAAGTAAATCTGTCATGTTGAATACTTTCTTCAATGACTCCCTTCTACAAATTAATCAAAAAATGAAGTGGTGCGTACTAAAGATGATTAGATAAAATATACTCCCAATCTTCATAGACTTATTTCGAGTTTAACATCGTCCTCTTTAAAAAACTAAAACTTCACCGTGTGTACTCTACATGATTTTCTAACGATTAAGCATTTTAATTTAGAACATCAAGAATTTGATGATCTCAATAACTGTAAAAAACTGCGTTGTGAAGGTCGTCCTTGTGCAAAATGTCATATGTGTCGTGATTGGCATTTCACTGGAGATCAAGACACATGGGCATGGATCACCAATTGCAAGAATCGGACAGACGATGAATGGAAGCGTTTTATCGATGATGGTATCTACAAGAATTTTACGAAACGTGATGGTGCTACCTGCTATCTTCGTCTTGCTCTTCTTCGTGATAATTTGTGTGTTTGTGAACTACATTAAGACCACGTTGACTACGATGGCGCTACGTTTTTTTTTAAATCTTACTAATTTTATTGCGAAATAAAAGATAATCAGCCAAAAAAAACGTAACAGGTGGTTAAGAGGCATGTGAGCAGCCGCGAAGCTACTGCCGGGTGTGAGTGTGTGGATGCGCGTCTATTATTATAACATGTAGTTAAATTTTCTTGTAATTAAAAGACGTGAGGTCCTCAAAGAACTGTCTTTTTACAAAAATTTCAGATTTGATTTTAAATTGGAAAAATCTCGAATGAAATTCAACTGACTCTCTTATATGATAAATAGATCCCTTCTTCTTCTTAATGTCATCCTTGAATTTCTTTCGAAACTACACACAACATTGAATAACTATGGTCGAACGATAGATCATTGTTTTACGTTTGTGAAAAGGTTGACCTACTCAATCTGACAATGGCATAAAACGTCCGAACAGACCTAATTAACGAATAAATCGCCTGAAAGAAGATAACTTAACTTGAAATAGACCAATGATGTTGCTAAATTTTCATTCTGTTTGAGGTCAAAGTATGAGATGCAAATAATGAACAAATATGTATGTATATAGAGCTTTATCGTACTCAAAAACATCATAGTCATAGTAAAATATGAACCGATCAAATGTTCATCTTCTGGATTTACCTGATGAAATATTACTTATTATTTTGAAGTACTTGAGCAATATGGATGTACTTTATTCTTTATTGTACATCAATGCTGGACGACTTAACATTCTTGCACAAGAAATCACTTCTACAGACATTCTGAAATTTGTCTCCATTGATAATATTTCTATAATCGATTGATTCTGCATCGACATATTACCAAGAGTTCATCATAATGTGAAATGTTTTGCTTTTGATGCAGTTTTTATGGACCGTATTCTTCTTGCCACTGACTATCCGAATATAACTAAACGTACAATTTCTCATTTTCAAATTATTTTACAAGTATTTGATATGAATTCGATTAGTTAAGAAAAGACTATGGTATGTTTCACTACATTGCTTTTCTCCTTTAGATCAATCATCACTTCGATCTATTTTGCAAGAACAAATTACAAATCTTATTCTTATCAATAATGATAAATATAAAGTGGAAGGTTTACCGAAAATGTATATGTTCACACCTTGACTTTTTTCAAAAATTTAAAAAAATTAAGTATCATGGAACCATCTGTTATGTCAAATCCACCTTTATCACTTTGTTATTTGCCATCGACTAGTTTTTCATCTCCAATTCTTACTCATTTAAATATCAATGTCGAAACTTTTGATGATTGTTTTTATTTACTTGATGGTCGACTTAGAGAATTGACAACATTGTGTGTTGATGTCTATCATATCGACACATTTGAAGAAATTGTTCACAATATGGTAAGTTTTTACAAATAATTTCGTTTATACCATGAAGATTATTACTATTTCAATGCAGTTAACGATTGATATCAAAAAATTCAGATAAGGGATCGACTGGCTAAGTTTCATTTTGATAACTAGACTACTTTGTTCCATGGTTGATTACATATAATCATATGGGAATGATCATTAGCATAGAATGGAACGAAATTTTTTCAATAATTGAGATATGATTGAAAGTTTTTCTGATACTTTAATTGTTCTTTTAACACTCGTTTGTTGTGCTGTAAAATGAGAAAATCAAACTAATAGATTTGTCATTCACACATAGAATATAGATTATATACCATGTGTAAACTAATGATGTCTATGACTTGATTTTATAGATTATCAAAAAAATATTTCTTTCTTTTTGTAGGATAAATTATTGAATTTGAAATGTTTCTCATTAAAATCGTTCTATCCATTTCAACAATACAAAAAAATTGTTTTATTTCTTCGTGGTATGTCAAATCTGGAAAAATTAACTCTAAATATTTCTATAGAAGGTCGAAATAGTATCATTGATGGTACTTATGTTCAACATGATATTTTGGATCATATGCTACAACTTCGTTCATTCACTTTCTATATTTGTACTTATGTCGATCCGGATGCTTTACCCTACAAGTTATCTAGTGAAGATATTCAACAAATATTGGAATACAAAATGTCACTAGTATGATCAATGATTGTGCTGGTGTTGTCAATTATATTTATGGTATTAGAGTTCCCTGCTCAATTTTCTCACTTCCTTTTGAATATGATTATCTTCGAGATATAGGCAATAACTTATCAAATATTGTGTTCAGTTATGTTACTTATTTACTTGTACAAGATATTATTCCATTCGAACATGAATTCTTCATGCGAATTGCCCGATCGTTTCCGTTATTGAAGCATTTATATATTTGGAATAGTAAATCACAAAAATTCAATGATCGTATGACATTTTCATCTGATAATTGTCAATTACATTCAATTATTGAATACCCCCATCTGACTATACTTGATGTTAACTTTGCACATATAGATTATGTTGAACAATTTCTAAATGAAACAGACATTTGTACCTTGTCTGACGGAATTTGGAGTCTGTTTGTATGAATTAAAAGCTGTTACAAAAGACTTTACAAGAAAAGAAACACGATGCAACTGTGCTAAAGTGAAAAAAATATTTACGATAGATCCATTGGTACATTCGAAAGGTTTATGTCTTTATTTTGCTTCGTTATGTAAGTAGATGTATTCTTGTTTTGATTTGCTCTATAAACTGAAAAACATGATGAATATTGTATTTATAGCCTAATAATATTTCTCAAATATGAAGAAATATCAACTATTAATAACCGTTTCTCATTTTATAAAAAAATCATACAACACTCTCTGATGCTGCAGAGTATACGCACAATGGGTGTAAGTATGGATGCTGTATTCACCTGGCATCCACACTCGCACTCTTACTTCTGCTTTAGAACAATATCCATATATTGATGGACATCCAGAAGTGACTCATCGTTTTCAAGCTCTTATTAATCATGAGAGAACATTTGATTTACGAGAAATGGCTTATGCTATCGAAGAATTATGGTTTAATGAACATGATTCAGGTGGATTTACTCAATATAAAAATCCTGAAGCTTTTGAAAAGTTTGATCCAATTCATCATATTGCTAATTGTTCACAACGAATGCTTGTTATTCAAGGTGAACGAGATTATTGTGTTCCAGATACACAAAGTATTCGTGCATTTACAGCTTTACAACGTCGAGGAAATCCAAGTCGAATGCTTTATTTTCGAAATGAAAATGATTGGATATTAAATCCATTTAATGCACTTGTTTAGTATCAAGAAATATTCAATTGAATGGAACAATGAACAGAATAAATAAAATATATCAATTTTTTTGTATTTTAAACAAATAAATAAATTCAAAGTTATAAATCAAAGATAACTCACAAATGAATTCCTTCATTAAGCAGATCTTGAAGTCAGATTACAGATAATTTTCGAAATAAAAGTTTTATTCAAATGTAAAAAAAAGAAACGTTTCACTTTCTATATACAACGATATAATAAATTTCAATGAAACTTCGAGTCGATGAGAAAGTTTCTAGGCTAGTATGCTTTTAATAACTAGCTTTTATCAAGCCACAGTCGAATAATTAATAATACTTTCGTTTTCTAACTCGATATACTAATCTATGATTAATTACAGCAATAATTAAAAAACTGAAAGAACGACAATCTAATGCAAATCAGTTGAGAGAAAATTAAATAGTAACACTATATGAATGTTCAAAACAACTATTTTAATGGAAATTGTAACAGAATCAAAAATATGACTAACATTGATGTCAATAGTATATTGATACTCGTAACTAATACTTTGTTTGCCTGATGTAATTAGTTTTCTTTCAATTTGAATCATAAAATTTGAAATTAAGACAAATAAACAGATTGATACAGAATATATCTAATTATGATTAAGTTAAAGATTTAATTGAATTAAACTAATAATTACTATTTTTCTCATAAAATGCTTTCTAGATCAAATTATTGATTATTGATAAGTGTTGGAAAGTATATGACAAATAAACATCGAACGTTTTACTTTAATAAAAGGTGAAGTTAATAGGAAAATGAACTGAATGAATTGTATCTTCTCCATTTTAGCATAACTGTAAGAGAGGAAGTAATCATTATGGTTTCATATATCAAGAAAAGAAAAAGTGAAAGGAGAAACCAAGATATATTCATGATAATATTCAAAAAAAGAATGTTTTCTTCTATTTGAGAAGGCAATATTTGATTTTGAAATAAGTTTTCCGATTACTTGCCGATTATATACACAGTGTAATATAAGCTCAAAATGTTGTATCTTAAAAAAATACTTAGAGAACGATCAATCAATATTAATTTAAGAAAAATAGGAAGAAGAGAATAATAAAACAAAGTTTCTTAACATAACTTCATTTTGTTGTTTTCAAGAAAGTATAGTAAGTAATTATTAGATCTTGAGAAAACCTATGTTTTATTCAAATTATTATTATATAGATATTGAAAAGGTCTTAAACGAAAATCAAAAGATGTTATCAACGAATCTTTTTACACAAATAATAATTCTATTTATTATTAATGAAATAAGAGGTAAATATAGAAAACAAAATGTCTTCTTAATATCAAAGTGAGTCAAATCAATCGAAATATTAGAATTACCAAGTTCAGTTAGTGTTAACATATTTTAATTCTACGTATTTATATAGAATACAAAAACAGTTTATTATAGAAGAAATCAAATACGTGTAGTTTATTCCATAGATAATTTTAATTTTACTAAATACTAGTAGCCAGTTTTCTTAGCAGCTACTGTGATATAAATTATCATACGATGATATTCTGAAAGTTCAACAGTTTATCGATTTATGACAAAAACTGATTTCATTGTTCAGTTTCCTTGAAAAGAACAGTTGTAAGAACAGAGAACAGCAAAATCTCGAATAGAGGTATATGAATAGTTTCTGATATATATATATATTAATATTTTAATTTATACAAAAACAAATAATGTTGATAGATTGCTGATCTTAAACTTAAAACGTCCGTATTTTAGTGAGAAAGACAATAAAAGAGCAGAAATTCTTTTAGAGTTTCTTCAAATCCATTAACGTAAGTCTCGCTAATGGCCAGAATATAAATCTCAAAGCTTTTAGTCAGTTGCTGAGATTCTCTCGTTAGTTATTTTCTGTTCACTTAATTCAGGGCAATGATCGATTTTTTTAAAGCTTAAAAAAAATTATAATCGTATCGTCAGTATTTTTGACCATCTAGCTACGACAGTCGTATATTTCCTGTGTTCACTTAATCGTCTGAGATAGAAAAGCAACGTAAAATAGGTACTTTTTCAATAGTGTATTTTTAGAAGATTTTCTATAGCTCACATACAATTAAATACGAAAAGGAGTGTGATTTTCTTATGGCTAATTTTAGTTATCACTCGAAAAGAACTGTAGAAATTTTGCTTAGAATTCAATTGACTAGTAAAAAGTGTGTACATCGACTTCGAAAGCAGGCATACACGCCCATTAAAATGAATCAATTTTCAGTTCATCAGAAGTCTTCTAATAATTTACATGATTTAATATTGTAAACTACAAAATAAAACTATATCGATTCAATTGAAAACTAGAGGATAATGTCCATTGAGCATGAAATCATCGGTTGATAGGAATTTTGTGTGAAACTATTTTCATTTTTTATACGGTCGATATTAGTGAAAAATGTCTTCTTTGGATAGTACTGAGATCTACAGCAAATAAATACGTCATTCTGTAGTATATTAATAGCACCATTAAATAAGATATTTTTCGAATTTTTTTACATGTTATCCTTTATAGTAAAGCTACATCGTATTCAATAAGAATCTTGCTGTGTGCTGTTCATCTTTGCTATAACACTGAATGAATACTGATGAATATTTGCCACGTCTCAGTTGTTAGAACTTGCTGTGATTTTCATAGTTATCGAATATTGATAGTAATTTCTTTGTTATCTCGTCATAAATTTGATAGTTTTTTAGAAATTTACTTCAATATCCTAAACTTCCGCAGCTTCTCGCCGATTATTTCTTCCATGGCGCTTATAGGCGAATGTTCATAAAAATCCCTTATTGTATGTTGGTAATTTTTTATAATTTAAGATATTTCTATGCTCTTCTAAGTTGATGAAACCTTCTTTCCAATCAGATAAGTTCGGTAATATCTATTTCTAGAGCTTTAACAGTGCTAAATAGATTAATAATTTACATTTATTATGTACTCTAATTTTGTTTTCATTTAGTACTACCGGAAATAGTGGCCGGTCAGTCACACGGAGGCAACGAAGGATCACAATTTAATGATGTAGAACATCTTGGCAGCTCGAAGATATATGCTCCAAAAACAATCTCCATGACCCAAGGAAACTCTGGTGTACACTTTGTAGTGGGTAAGTAACAATGTCTTTAAACTGTCTGTGATCACAATTTGAAATTGCGTAAAAGTACTTTTAGTGTCAAATCATAAATTGAATTGATAAATATCTGTAGGTGTTTAAGAACTAAAGACACAGTGTGTTTAGAAGGTTGCGCAGATTAGCTTCTGTTTTCAGTGGATTCCGTTAGAAAATTTTATCTTGTAGCAGAAATGTATTGATATTGTGCTATTATGAAAGCACGATTGGCAGATTTTTACCAAAAGACACGATTATCTAACGGGATCCGCTGAAAATAGGAGTCAATTTGCGCAACTTTCTAAACACACTGTGACCAAAAATTTTTAACAATCGTATGTATCCGTCAATTCAATTTAAGAATTATCCATAGCTCTTTTATTTCTTGTTATTGACAAATCTCGTCCACAAAAAACTATGATTTAGTATTGAACGTATTTTGATATGTGATTATAAGTGTCAAAGAGTTCACCTAAAACTCTTCTTGTAGAATCGATTCATATTACATATGAAGCATCTGATGGAACAACATCTAGGAAATCCGAACATGGCAGAAGCAACGGTAGCGCATTAAATAGTACTAAATGCGATCCCTTCACTTTGCATATTGGCGAAAAAATTATCCAAGTTAACGGTGGTAGTGGCTCAAAAATTGATTCATTACAATTTGTTACCACTGAAAACAGAAAATTACCTGACTCCAAATGTGGCGGTAATGGCGGTGGAGCGTTTAACGATAGCAAAGAAGGTTATTATCTGTCGTTTATAAGTGGTAAAGCAGGATCATCTTTAGATCGAATACAGTTCCATTGGGTTAAATTTCCAGGTAAGAGGCACAATTAAATTATGTATTTATTGCACCGCTTTGTGAAAGAAAAGTCGAAGGTGCGGTGTTGATTATTTGGACGAGAACACACACTCATACTCACACCCTGATTTCATTGATCCACTCCATAAAAATCGTTACTGAAGATTTCCTAGAACTTTTGCTTCATTTTAAACAACAACTAACTGCATGCTTTTTCTCTTCTTAGAATCTACTAGTAGTTTATGTTCTGATGAGGACAACAACAATGGCACATCACTTTTGTTAATTACATTTGGTTCTGATCGTGATTTGTATTGCGAGAGGGAACCGTCTAGCTACAATTTCACCACAAATCAGGATCCTATAGGTCTAAATGAGACTACGATAAGCGACGGGATGTTTGGTATTGTAAATAAAGTTCCTCAATATCTTATTTCCTCACAATTATTGTCGACGATATGGCATACTGGAGCAGAAGACCATACAGGGAATGATTCGAATGGATATATGCTCATAATCAATGTGAAAGACGAAGAAAATAGTACACTTTTCAATTCAACTATCGATAATTTGTGTATTGGATTATTTTATGAATTCTCTGCATATTTGGCTAATGTTGTCAAAATTCCCCTAGAACGCAAACCAAATGTTCGCTTTGAAGTCCGAGAAACAATCGATTCACAAGATTTACTTGCAAACGTCACCACGGGCTCCATACAGCAGCAGTTGAACATGACTTGGGAAAAGCATAGTTTGTTATTCAATGCATCAGTTACATCGGTCACACTATTAATGATTTCCCACGTTAAAGGAGGTGAGGGAAACAGTATAGCTATTGACGATATTGAAGTCCGTGTTTGCTCAACTATATATTCTGGTGTTTGTCCTACAGGTTAGTCTCATCGATACTTTTTTGCAACCAAGAAAACACGTTTATTTAGCATTTGTGTAAAGCATTAAATAATTTGATTCTATATCCCGTTTAGCTTTTGTTATATTCCTCTAAATAAACTAGACTTTACCTCAGGTTCATTGATGAAATTCGTCATTTAATGACAAATATTTATATAAGAATCTCTTTATCTTATGGGAAAGCCTAAAATACTGATTAAGAACTTTAAAGTTCATGTTCTGATCATAAAGGTGGATTGGGTATCTTTTCCTTTAGTAAACACTCACACTCACACCCTGAATATTTGCCACGTCTCAGTTGTTAGAACTTGCTGTGATTTTCATAATTATCAAATATTGATAGTAATTTCTTTGTCACCCCGTCACAAATTTAATAATTTTCTACAAATTTACTTCTACATCCTAAACTTTCTTAGTTTCTCACTAGTTGTTTTTTCTACACTGTTCATAGTCAAATGCTCGTAAAAATCCCTTATTGTATACTAGTAATTTTCATAGTTTAAGATGTTTCTGCTCTCTTCTTGGTTTATGAAACCTTCTTTTTAGTCGACAAATGTCCAATAATGTCTATTCCTTGGGTGTGTGGGTGCGGATATGGATACTATATTTACCTAGCACCCACACCCACAGCCACGATAATTTCTTTGTTTGGTGCTTTAGCACTGCTAAATGAGCTTGATAGTTTGTATTAATTACATGTTTTCTTTGCTGCACACCATGATGATAGCATCACGGGTTTTCAATAAGTGCGTATTGTTTTAGATCCCGACGTTTGTCGAGATACACCCGATTGGTACAATGGCCATCCCGCCTCCAACGCCAACGGTGGAAAAGGTTGGGCTTGTGCAGATTACGCGATGCATCCTGAAAATACATCCATTTTTTGGTGTAAAGATGGAAAGGCAACAATAGGCAATGATTGGGCATTAGGTGCTGAATTCAAATATCCGGAGAAGAATTGTTGCGTATGTGGTAAAGGTAAGTAAATTTATTCATTCTAGGATGGGTGAACATGTGTCCAAAGATGCCTCATACTCACCCACATCCGCACCCTCCGATAATTTTCTTGTTTGGTGCTTTAGCACTGCTAAATGAACGTGATAACTTACATTAATTGTTTGTTTTCTTAGCTTCAGACTACACTAAAAACAAAAAAGGTGTCACATGAAACTGAAAAAGTGTTTCGGTGTTTGCAACGAATTCAAAACCCTTTTTTGGTTTCATACAAACAAGGTTTCTCAGAGAACTATTTTTCATTCCAATAATAAAATAGTTTCGTACACAGGGTTCCGTGTAGAACTAATTTTTCTTGCCTTCAAATAAGGTTTCGTATCATGTTTGACGGAATGCAATACCACCCATGTGTATTCTATCAAAAGCAACCTTCTTGAGTTAACAGTGTGTATATCTGTTATCATAGGCTTGTTTCAAATAACTAATTTCTGTATCCAACGAATTATGTGTACAACTAAACCTGTATATAGACATCTGTTTCTAAGTCCTTATATCTAGAACTAAACTCTTATGTCTATTTTCTATGCTCTTCCATCTATCTATAAACCAGGGTTGCCAAATCAAAATTTTAGAAAACAGGAGTTTCAAAAAAAAAAGCAGGAGTTTTCCAGGAGAAGTTTTTTCCTAAATCAGTAGGAAAATCAGGAGGTTTTCTATTTTAAGTTGAGAAAATATTAGACGGTTTTCTCGTAGAAAATTCGAACGTTCGCTAACAAAAAAAAATATTTATCTCCTTCGCATCAAGTTGGTGATCAATAATTTAATACACATGATATTATTTTCACTTGAATTTTATCACAAATAATATTTTTTTGCTATACAGAATGATCATGAAAAGCGTTCTTTTAGTTATATTTATTATGTACTCTTAATCAGTTAATATTCTTATCTATATTATTTCCAAATTAATTTTCATTCTAATCTATCAGCCAAAATTTTTTTTCATTGTAAAGTTTAAGTAAAAGTATTTATACAAATGAATAGAACGATAGAAAGATTCTTGACAGAGTTTGAAAAAAAGACAAGCATTCTTTATTTCTTACATCGATATATGAATCGATTGTACGTGTTTCTCCGCTTGTTTTTACAATGAGCGGTCTATAGCATTAATATGCTGTAAAAAAAAACAAGATAAGCTAATTTTTGACAATGGAAGTTGTTTTTGTCTTAAGCCTTTTATGATCTATTCAGTGAACATTTTATCGATATGGCTATCACTTCTGTTGCTTTACCATTGATATCTTCACTTTCTGTTATTGTAATATATACCTATTCATTCTTTTCATGTTTATAATTCGTGTCAGACTTTGACAACAAAATTAGCAGTGCCCATGAACCTATAACAATTCTCTAATGAAAATGAAACGCAAGAATCTTGCTAAATTATTCAAGATATTGTGCTATTCTGAGCTAAGAAGAATCAGACGTGAATTTCAAGAAATGTGAAAATCTTTCTAGACGAGAGACATCTTAACTGGCCATTTAAAATGTTGCACATCAGACTCTTGTCTGAATATCAAGATCTTGTTTTCTAGACAATAACATGCATCTTTCTGCTGTTTCCAGTAAAATAAATACTTTGTGTACAGCTAGCTCCTACAATTGATGATTTTTTTCGAGAAAAATAAAATAAAAGCAAATATTTTCTTATTCGTTACTATAATTATTGAGTACTGCAATAGTTCTCGTTTTTTCCTTTTAACTTTCTTATTGATTCAGAGTATTGCTAAACATCAGGAGAAATCAGGAGAAAATGCTGAAAATCAGCTCCTGAAATCAGGAGATTTTCAGCTAGGAGAAAAGTAAAAAAGGCAGGAGAATCCTGGCTAAATCAGAAGGTTTGGCAAGCCTGCTATAAACCTTAATCTCATAACTATCTCCTTGTATCTGCTTCTAACTACTTATATCTATACCTTAACCTTATTTCTAATTAATTGTAATAAAAAGAAAGACGAAAAACGGCCAGCTTCATTCTGAGAAGGATGATAAATTAAAAAAAAATCACCTGGACTGATTCTCAAAAACTGAGTCGTACAAAATCCTTCCAATGGTCGCCTTCGTATTTTCAAGAAATTTTTCCATCGCGAAAAATGGCTATATCGCTGTTTGTTGTTCAGCTTCGAACAAGTGAAGTTTATTCATGAATATATATATCTGTTCCTTTTTTTGAAGCGTGTTTGCCAACTCCTTGCCAAAATAATGGAACATGTAATCCTGCTGATGGTAGCTGCACGTGTCAAGGTCAAACTAGTGGTCCAACATGCTCAGCTTGTAAGTTCTTTTCATAGTGCGTTTTGTTCAACAACGTGCTCTGTTATACGTGTATTTGTGTTTATAGGCGGATGTCAAAATAGTGGAACATGTAATCCTACTAATGGCAATTGTCAGTGTACAGGTGGATGGACTGGTACAACATGCACAAGTACGTAATAATTAGTTTTGAAATAAGCGTTGCCTAAATGGCAAGGACAGTGTCTATTATGCTTATGGATTACGAATGTCGTATGAGTTATGATGGCTTGTGTGTGGAAACGTAACTGCCTTTCCGTATTCTGTGTTTGCTTAAAAGGTATCGTCGTATGGAGCCTTGTTCATATGGAAAGCGTTAACTTTGAGAAGTTGCGGGTGAATCCTAAATGCTTGATTGTAGGGGGGTCTCGCATCGGAGCACCTTATTGAGATTTTTATAGTAGATTATCTTTAAACAGCAGTAATGAAGTTCGTTTGTATGATGGTACGAATGAAATTATTTTATAGTTTAAAAGATGAAAGTTTATCAGTAATGATGTGACAGTGTGTCTTTTCAAATATCCTAAAAGAGGTTCTGAATATTGATCATCGTTAGGGATATGTTAAACTGGCAAAGAAATTAGGTTCATTCATTGAATGGTGCGTATTATAATATGGGTTTGTTATCCAGCGGATCTGAATTCTAACTTCTGCTCTCATTCTAAAACGTTCTCACATTTACTACGTGCATGCAAGGTAGTCTGAAAAGTTCGAGACTTTTAGCTGAATTTCTCCAATCTTTGTAACTACTTCCTAGATTGAAAACGAATGATATAATGATACGGAAGAATTTTTTAGTGCTAGATCGTATTGCTGGTATAGCAGCTATTAATAGAGTTACTCATCTTTTAATTGAATGAAACTCGGACAAGTGCAGAAATATGAATGCTTTTTGTTCTATAAAGGTGAAGATGTGAGCATCCTATTTTATCTATTGTCACACCGACACCCATCTTCACCCTCACATCCGTCTTTTTTTGTATACTCAAAAAGTGAATACACTACTAGAATCGGTCAGTGTGTCCGTCCGTATATACGATAACTTTCGAAAGAATAGTCCGATTAAGCTGAAATTTTGTGCACAGTTTAATCTGATCAAAATCTCGGTCGAGTTCGAAGATGAGCCTAATTGACTGGGCTATTCCCTAGTTGTTACAAAAATACTGATATTTCCCTATGATTTCCAGATACACTTTTTGCAGTACGCATAACTCTCGGATACAATCCGAAGTTTCCACATTTATTTTTATTTGAAAGAGCGTCAAAAACTGCAGGTGCCATGAGGCTCCTTTTTTTTGAAACTCTTATCTAGCAAGCGAAGAAAAAAGGTAACAATTTCATTCACTAAAAAAGTGCTCAAAAAATGGCGCTCGAGTTATTGAAATACTTTCCATTATGAACTACGGAAGCTATATTAGAGAAACGGAGCCTCATGGCACCTGCAGTTTTTGACGCTCTTTCAAACAAAAAAAAGTATTTGACTTTATATCGTACCATGATTGCGTATTTTTCAAAATACTTCGTCAAACCTACGTTCTGAGAAAAATGCGGAAGAAGTTTTTGAAATGCCAAGTAATCCGAGAAATACTATATTTTGTGAATATCTCTGAACCGACAAACGATAGAATTTTAAATTTTTTTTGTCCGTTTCTAAAAGAACAGAACTCGGGCTATCTTCCCATGCATTTATCTCAATTTCGAAAATTTTGACGAAAATTGGCTTTTTTTAGGGGGGGGGGGCTTAACATATGTAAAGATGAGAGAGTACTTTTTCAAATCCTAGATATGATATTTGCAAAGATCAGTTCAAATAATTTAGAGTTGTTTCAAAAATCTGTATAATTTCTTTTGTGCATAATTGTGTCATATTATGTGCAATATTGAAATTATCAATCATTTATAAGATTTTTGTCACAATATTATGTGGCCTTATGAACTATGTCTTAAAATATTCAAAGAAGTCATACATTTTATACTTGCATCGTCCATTATATTTATTAGCACTATTAGGACCTGGGGTCTCATGCTCCTAGAGGGATAGATCCATCGAATATTCGATTTAGTCATATACAGTGATTTTAGTTTAAAGTTAATCATGCGGGGAAGTTGAACAAATAGACAGAGCATAAGTACCGGAATAATCTAAAATAAAAAGTTTTTGATATAAACAGATGAACCTACAACATCATCATCATCCTTAACAACACCAACAACGCCTTCCACAACAACAATGACATCATCAACTACAACGCCATCAACAACATCATCATCATCGTCAACAACAACATCGTCATCATTAACAACGACAGCATCATCAACAACATCATCATCTACAACAACAACAATATCAACAAAAATAACAACATCATCATCAACATACTCAACAACGCCATCAACAACAACATCATCAACAACAGCCCCATCAACAACAAGGTCATCAACCAGAACGCTATCAACAACAACATTAGCGCAAAAAACATCACCTATAGTAACGACTGGGAGCAATGGTATGTAAAACTATTTCCTTTATTTTATATAACTCAGTTATACTTGTAGATGGTAGGTCACCAAATACTTTTTCTAGACTTACATCTAACTCTAGTATTATACATGTTGTAAAGGAAAACGCTTTGTAATACCATTAATGTTTTCCAAATGCGCATAAGTGATCTAAACATATCATATGAGTAAAACTGATACTGAGGATTAAAGATCTAATTCATTTTTCAAAGTGTCATAGTTTTCAAAAAAACATTAATTTGAAATATGTACATTTTATGTATGAGCAGAAGTTCAAGCTGCTTGTTTTCGATGCTACTTTTAATATCCTCACATCTGTCGCTTATGTTCATTGTATAATTTATTTTTTAACTTTAGCTAATAGTTCATCATTGATTTTCGTTCCAAAACCTTGCACTGATTCGACGTTTATTGGTCTCAGTTGCAATATCTCAAACAGTCCATGTGAGCTGGCAACACCATGTGAAAACAATGGTACATGTATAAACAATAAAGTGGCAACTAATAGATATATTTGTTCATGTCCATCAGGTATCAATGGCACTTATTGTGAACTTGATCACCGAATCTGCAAACCACATCTATGTTTACATAATGGTATTTACTTTCTGCACTATTCTTCTATTTGTTAATATTACAAAAAATCTATTCTGCTTTATAGGTACGTGCAATGAAACATCGAACACCACATTTCATTGTGTATGTGAAAATGGTTGGGAAGGTATTCATTGTGAATCAATGGTCAATCTTTGTGAAGGTGTAGAATGTATGAATAATGGTGTTTGTCGACCATTATTATTAGGTTATAAATGTGAATGTCTTGGTACTAGTTATTATGGTTCTCATTGTGAGTTTACTGCAAGAAAAACAGTTATCTCAAAAATCATTTCAAAATCATTTTCTTATATTGCAATTACTGCTATAGCAATTGTTGCAATGTTTATTGTAATAATGGATATATTAACATATTGTTTTGGTATCGATATGACGCGTGAAGAGCTAGAACGGTATCGACGAGAGAAATGAGACAAAAAACGAATAAATCGTCGTGTTAATAGGCAATTGATCTGTACGAATATATCATAATAAATAATGGAATAAATAACTTTAGCTATTGTTGATGACATTGTCGTAATAGAAATCTCTTTTTGTGTTGTATTTCGATTAATATGCTTCGGTATCGGGATGTAAAGCTATATTGTCTGTCGTAAATTAAGAAAAGAAATAAAAGTATTATATTTAACATATCCAACGTTTTTCTGTTTGTGTGTGAGTGTGTATGTGGGTTTTATTCTCTCATCCATACCCACACCCACACCCTATAAAAAAATTAATTAGAAATATATGTTGATTATTTTACTAGTGATAGAATCTGATCATAAAATATTCTCACTTTTCTCCTATATGTCTAATTAAAAAATCTTAATACTGATTCAAAATCAAACAAACTTCATATTAATTGCAGATACTCTAAGTAGATGATACGTTGAATGATGATCTAGTATTGCTTTCCTACTTATTATAAAAGAATTCTTAGAAAAAAAAGATACTCTTTCATTATTTAAGTTTATTATAAGATGAGAAAAATAATTCAATAAAATGAGGATATCTTGAAATGTTGTCAGAGAACATTCTGTTAATATTATTTTTTATCAGATTAGTAGACATTCTCAACTATATTATGTACGGTTTGTTTACTGAAATACCTTAATTTATATGATATGTAAATAAAGATAAATGACTCATTATATACATCGTATATTTAAACCGATGATGTGTCTTATTATGTTGCCTACCCATTGTTTTATTATTTTTTTCTTTTTGTCTTGTCTACAGAACGAAACATATTCATCTGATTGCACGTTTCTGGTTAATATGATACTTTAATTGTAAAAATCGTCAATATATAATGGTAAGAAAAAGTGTAGCTATCATTGGAGCAGGTGTTTCAGGGCTTGCAGCAGGAAAAGTTCTTTTAGAAGATGGTTTTGATATTACAATATTTGATCGACACAAAACATTAGGTGGTATTTGGTCTCCAGATAGGGCTTATTTTCATCAACATACTCAAACAACAGCAAATTTAATGGAATTTTCTAATCTACATGATACAGAAGGTGAAATATTTATTGTTATAATAAATAATGTTTTTATATATTCTCGATTTGTATATTATAGCTATGGATTGTGCTCCGTGGCAAAATATTCATAATTATCTAAAACGATATGCCAATAAATTTTATCTTATCGAACGAATTCGATTTGAAACAAAAATTATATTAATTGATAAAAATGATTTAAAAAATGGCAAGCTTCCTTGGATTGTTAAAGTTGAAACAGCTAGTGGTGATCATGAAACATTCGAGTTCGATTTAATTGTTGTAGCTACTGGTCTTTTTTCTACACCAGAAAAACCAAATTTTCGTGGTCAAAATAACTTCGCTGGATCAATTATACATATTACTGATATTAAAAGTGAAGATCAATTAAAAAATAAACGTATAATAGTAATTGGTGGTGCTAAAAGTGCCATTGATATGGCTACATTAGCAGCAATGCATGCGAGTTCTTGTCATATGGTTTTCAGCCATTCTTATTGGATAATACCACATAAAATTCTTCATGGTTATATTTCATTAGACTACGGATTTAGTCGAATATTTACACATATATTTGATCCATTTCCTAATGCACCGCATAGCGCTGCATTTTATTTTCTTCATCGTGTCTTTTCATTTGTGTTCACTAAAATCACTGATAGTATAGCTAATTTTTTGATTAGTAAATATAAATCAGATTTATTTGCTGATGAAAAATTCATACCAAAAGGTTCTATACGCAATGCTCACAATATTATGCGTGTAACAAAAGAATTTGTTGCAATGATTCGTGAAAATCGTATTATTAGAAAATTGGCATCGATTGATGAAATTATTGATAAGACAACAATTCGACTCGATTCTGGTGAATTTTTACAAGCAGATTTAATTATTTGTGCAACTGGTTTTATTGAAACATTTCCATTTTTATCTGAAACATTGACTAAAATACTTGTTCGAAATACAACAAGATCAACATCTGATGAAGGTATTGATCTTGATTTGTATCGTCGAATAATTCCTATTGGAATACCTAATATTGCCTTTATTGGTTTACCTGCACCTTTACATACATGGATGTTTTATGAAGTTCAATGTCATTGGATGTCAGATTATTTTCTTGGTCGAATTAAATTACCAAATACAGAAAAAGAAATGTTGGAAGAAATTGAAACAACTCGACAATTTATTTATAAAATGTTTAAACGAAAATCATATTATTTTCAATATTATTGGTTAGAACCAATGGAAATTTATTTACGAGATATGGGTTTGTCATTATATAGAACAAATAATTGGATATCAGAATATTTTGGTGTTTATCGTCCCAAACGTTTATCAACTTTACATGATGAACGTAAAGCTAAAGCAGAAGGTAAAACAAGAAATTTTTGGTATTTTAGTTTTCAACATACAATTCTTCTTTTTTTATTTCTTTTATTTCTTTGGTTTTTCTTCTGAAATAATTTATCTGATAAAATATTTTAGATTAGTTTTCTAAAAATAAAGAAAAGAAGAAACAAAATTTTTGTTTATTAATGAAATCATATTTTATCGGAATAAATAGATCTATGTTTATTTTATAATTTAGAATAAATAAATAAAGTGCATGATTAATATTGTAACAAAAAAAATGTAAATAAATAAATATGTGCTCATACTCTCATTGCGAGATAAAAATAGATTGTTTTTATTGTTATTTTAAATGAGCTGAAATCTGAGGACGCGATTGTTGCTTTGATCGATTACATACATGAATGTTTCATTATGGTTAATAGCTAATCCTGCAGGAGAGTTAAGCATCGTATCATTGGATCCCGGATTGCCATTGATATCACCTGCAATAGTTACTCCTTCAGTTGCTCCTTGATCCCAACGTTGAATTCTGTTATTACCGTTGTCCGCTATGTACAAAGCTCCCGTCTTATTCGATATTTTAATAAAAGATGGATAAAAGAGTTGATTGCTTCGTGAACCAGGACCATTGCCGCCTGCTACTGTAGTACCGTTGCATGGCCAAGTATCATTTAAGTTGTACCGTTGTATCCTGTGGTTATTTGAATCAGCGACATATAACCATGAATTGTGTTCATCAAGTGCTATTCCTTGGGGCCAATCAAGATCCATAGAAGTATTCCCATTAATAGCTGAGATATGACCAACTATTATTGTACCACTCAAAGCATTTGGAGGCCAAAACATTATTCGATTATCTGCCATAGAAGCAACGATGACATTCTTATTACTATCTACTACGACTCCAAATGGATCATTCAAACGGTCAAGTCCTGCTCCACCATAACCGAGACCTGCAACCATGCGGGGTAGTGGATTAATTGTTTGCATGTTAGAATATAATACAACTTGAGGATTATCATAATTAGTAACATAAATATCACATGCATTTCTAGCATTGACATACACATCACAAGGCAAGACCAGAGGCTGTCCAGGAGTCCATTCAGTTGCCACTACAGAAATGTTTTTATAGTTTGTCTCAGCATCCCATAAACCGAGAATACGATTATTGCCCGTATCTACAATAATAATTGAGTCACTGTTGGTTCCAAATATATCAATTCCCATAGGATAACTTAGACCAGCAGTTGAACTATTCGTTATTTTAGTGGTATCATTCGCAATTGTTGTTCCAGAAAGTACTGATAATGCTATAAAGATAAAAAGTAGAATTGATTATGAAAGAAATCATTGAAACCTCTCAAACTATAAAATCTTGTAATACTGTCTCAATTATCAGAACAAAATATAATGATAGAAAACAAATTGAACAACTTACGCCCACATTGATTAAATTGTAAACATGTATAGTTTAGGTCTTCTCTACACATGCTCATATTTTGTTGACAGGATGCACCAAGTATTGGCGATTGTGGAATACACATAGAAATTGATGCATTCCAATAAGTATGTGGCATACATTCACACGTAGAATTATTTCCACATCGAAGATAGCGAATTTGATTACAAGTGGAAATACATGGACTGCCGTATTCAACGAAAAGACGTGCGGAAAGTTGTAAAGTGCCAACTTGCGATTGAGATGAAGTTGAGGTAACAATTTGACCTAATTTATTTGTATCACCTTCAAATAATCGACATTGTTTAGGTGAAGATACTGCATAATCAAAAATGCGACATAGAACATTACTGTTACATAATATAGAACATTTCTTGACTGAATCAGTATTAGTTATCGAAATAAATTGAGCTGGCATATTAACAGGTATATACTGGGTACCTTGACTTGATAATATTGTTTTACTAGCAAAGATTGCTTGAGAATAAGTTTGTTTAATGATTAAAAATAGAAACCATAGCCAAACAGTCGTAAGAAAAGAGCAGTAATTATAGAAGAGATAGTGAAACATAATTGTTAACTAAATAATACTAAAAAGATTATAATATGTTACATCTTGAGGGTGGGTGGGTGTGGGTATATAAAAGATGAATCCATATTCACACCCACTCCCTCAAGAAACAGTGATGTCCTGGCAGAAAAAACTAATACATACCAAAAAACTATTCTTGTCGTTAAAAGTTCTCGTTTGAAAAGAGCTTGTTTTTATCAAACTGACAGCAAATAACTCAAATATCGTATTCTTTTTATACACGTCGCTAAAGAGTATTTATTAAAAATAGAAAATAGAAAAAGAATTTTTTTTTCTCAGGATAAGGTCTATTTTGATTCGCGGAAATGACTTTAAATTATATCTTTCAGCTTTCTGTTCCCTTAGAGATGTATTTTTTTTCTGACGTATTAAAAAAAGTATTGCAACATAAAATTATCATATCATGTTAATTGTTTTTTTTCAAATTAGATTTCAGTTATTAACGAATGAGGAATTTCATATTTAATAAATAATTTGTTTTTTTATTCTGTAAGATTTGATGTGAACGAGTATACAAACTTGATAAGAAGAATATTTTTGAAACAGTTTTACTATATAGTTTCTAAAAAAAGAGAATATGTTTTGAGAGTATCGAACTTGTAACTAACACATGCCACCTTCATAATGGATCTTTATCAATTAAAAAACAAATATTTGATGAGATCAGGTATTATCTCTGTCAATGAGATTGATTTGACCTAGATGTATTCCAGTTCTATACATATAAAACTCGAGTTTTACATTTTAAAATTAATTTTTGTGTATTTTAGAATGAGGTATTATAAAAACAACGAAAAATAATTTTGTCAAAATAGTACATATAAAAAAAATACTTGTCAAAATGATACAGATTTATGGAAAATACAAGTATCGATCAGTAAAAGTATTTTTAGAATAAATATAAAAGTATTTTGTTGTTATGTGCAAAATTTGTCGTTATTCAAAGAAGGAAATAATTATTTTCAATACAAATATAATCATGAAATACTTCAGTTTAATTACAAAAATATATAGAATAGATGAAGAAGTAAAAGACTGCTACAAAGTACGTTTTGAAATTCTTCGAATTTTGAAATGTACTTTGTAGCAGTCTTTTACTCTTTCATTTATTCTATTATTACTACTGCTGTTCCAAATGGATCCATCACAAAAATATATATTGAAGAAAGAAATTATTAATTTCAAGTTCACACGTGAAAACTGAAGTTGTTTACATATAATCAAGAAATTGCGCAGAATACTTATTTCAGATAGAACAATAGCTAAATAATTTTGGTATAGTTTATAGACAGATAGATGCAAGGAAGAATGATTAAAAGTGTTTTTATAATGTGAATAATTACAAAAAGAAACAACTTGTTTGGCATAATATTTATCGATTTCTGATTAAGGGAAAATGTTGATCAGTAGCATCTTTTCACCGATTGAATATACTTCATTAATTTAGCAAAAACGACAAATATTAGATAATTGTAAACGAGAAATTTATATTTTTAATGATGCAAAACAATGGAAAAATTTTACTAAAGAATATAATTATTAATGAAAAAATCTTGTTTATTAGTACAAATTAGAGTTTTTGTTAACTAGATGATGCCACTATAAAACTACTGAACTTATCAAACATTTCTAAACTTCTATTTTTTTTTAAACTTCTGTTAGTGTTAGTCATACTACAATCATTATTAAAACTATTCCTTATATTTAATAAACAATTTCTATTATTCTGTCAGTATCATGCAGTCTAGTTTTCTATTATGGACTCCTCCTTGAATTTGAATTTGTTTTTCAAGTGCAGTAGTTCTATCCTATTTATTCAAAAGCTTTTTGAATAAATAATTATTTTAACAACAACTATATTTTATATTTCGAATTATGAATGTCCTATCAGTTTATTTTCAAACGCTAGGAGAGATGGTGGATGTGTATGAGTGTTGGCGGAAGTATATA
This sequence comes from Adineta steineri, assembly GCA_905250115.1. Lineage (NCBI taxonomy): Eukaryota > Metazoa > Rotifera > Eurotatoria > Adinetida > Adinetidae > Adineta > Adineta steineri. The sequence goes on from CAJNOI010000253.1 coordinate 63,708, forward strand.
TATATGATATCTATCCACACCCACACCCAGTTTCAAAACCAAGATGTAATTTCAACATTCATCAACAAACAAGAAAAAAACCAAGCTGACTCAATATTGAGGGGGTGGGTGTAGATGTTCTTCAGTCAATGCATACCTACATCCATACTCACACCAACACCCACACTCACACCCACCCTAAAGTACGCTCAGTTATGCAAGCACACGAATAGACAATGAAATCAAAATAGCAATGAAAACAGAATAAAGTGATACAAAGAGTCATGCTTTCAGAGAGCAGACGATGATGTGACAGCGCTTATAAATGTAGTTGGATGTTATTTCCTTCGAGAAACCGAAGAATGAGAACGTCGCCAGCGAAACCGATGCAAAACAGAACAGGTAGCATATAGAGTGGTGAATCGCGGGGCACGATACTTGTGGCAAGTTTGACTGCGGTGCGGTAGTTAAGGATATATATGAGCAGTGACTGATTACTCAGCGATTTGAGAAATGCAAATTGAAAATTGTAGACATCTGACACGACGTACCAAAATAGATACACAGGCAGAGCATAGCCGATGGACTATTAAAGTTGTAAAAGAAGAATATTATCAAAGCTCGTCTCCTACTTTTAAAAAGACTACTTACCGCAAGATGAAAACTGAGTGAAACGAGTCTTTGAGTCATTGTCCATATTGAAATGACATCGGTTTGTGGTGCCACAAATGGAATTGAAGGTAGACTCATGTTAGGGCATATAGTTGGACTATTATCTTTCATTGAAAAACATATTGGACTCCACGACGCAGGAATTGATGAAATAAGATAAGCCAATAACCAACTGACTAATGCTACGGTAAGGAGTCCGATACTCGCTTTAATCACACGGTGCTTACGAGCAATAGCATTGCTGACAGGAACAACACAAATCCACTGAAATTCCAAAGAATGGCAAAAGTTCAAATACATATACATTTCGGAAAAGAATTAAAAGTGTAGAAAACTTTTTTTTTACTTGGAAACAAACGGATTAATGTAAAAGGAAAAAACGTATTCACACGCACATTCGAAAATACGAGCTCAAAAATGGTAGGGCAGTTCTAAAAGTCCCCTGATTAGAATAATTACATAATAAAAAAAAGAATATTGACTGACCTCACGCCAATCGTTTAGAAAGGTTCCAGCAATAATTAATGACGCCCACGAAAATGTTCCAAAACTACCACCGTCCGCAGCATTTTGCCATTGATGCTTCATCCAGAAAGTCCATTGGCCCAACATGTAAAAAGCCATCAAGCCTATCATATAGCACACTCGTACCCAAATGGGTCGAGTAATAACTGGAAGAATAATCAGTTGAGCGATCGAGATGATGGTCAGAGTCTGAAATAATGTTCTACTCAATATGGGTTGCAGAAGCAGTTGAAGCCAATTGTCGCTTAGATTGGCCCAGCTCGTCTAATCGTCGATATTATAATACAAGAGGCTAATTAAAAATAACGTTCGACTTCTACGAAGCTGCTTCAGAAGCATCGCGCGAAATCCTTTCGTAGCTCGTAAACGCACAAGCGTCAGCCGCATAGCAAAGCCAATTACAAGGTAGAATTGAGGCATCTAAAGAGTATATTCATGCTTCAAAAATTCAGTGAACAAAAGCTGATTTAGATAAAGCGATAAGAACTGCACTTTTTTTCAAACTCAACTTTATAATATGTGCATAACTATATAAAAAAGATACCTCCCATCTGCATCTTCGAAACATATTGAAAACTATCGTTTTTGTTACTTATACGTTAACTAAGCTCAAAAGGCTCGCAAATTGGTTTGTTCATAATAATAATATGTCCTATTTTTAAAGTTGCCGGTTTCTGACATAGCCCAGCATATGCACAAGATAACTAACTCAATCATCTAGCGAGAGTTATTCTTCTCCCTGTTGCACCCACGTACCAGCAATGCCGAAGTAGTTCAAGTGTTCTTTGAATGCGGATGGTGAAGATTTCAACCGCCTCAGGAATGGCAAGGCCAGTAAGCACAAGACTACAAAGCCTCGATATTGATCAAGAGAATGCAGTCTTTGTTCTGAAGCAGCAGGTGCAACGGAATCGGTAGTGATAGTTGTCGTCTCCACACTTAGTACACTTAATGGCACATGAATATGCGATCGAGAATTATCTCGAAGCAAAGGTGTTGTATCGCTGATGGAAATAAGCATCTAAAAGAGCGCTTTAGCCAGAAAACCTAAAATGAAAGTTGAATTCGATGATATCAAATGTAGATGATGTCAGTGTATGCTCCAAACCAACAAAATAAAAATAACAAAGTTGGCAAGAAGATAAACTATTATCAGTGAAACAGTCATATGAGAGAGCTAGAATCTCGAAAGATCCTCCATCGTTCTTACCAGTAGAGATTACTCTGTTAAAAATTATATTCTTCAAGGACGAGAATACTTTTTGTGTCATAGTGAACTTCTGTTTAAGAATATCTATTTACATCAGATCGACCAAATTTATTCTAGTCTGCTTAAATATATAAATAAGCTTCATTACATATGAGCATATATCAAATCTAACAATTATCATGTTTTTCACCTATTCACATATACATCTTCAATACTACTAGAATTATTTCGTAGACAAATGAATCATGGTAAAAATACATTTAAAACGATCAATTTCATCAGTTATATGCACTTTGAAACTGGCAGAAAAGGCATAAGTGCACAGGATATTTGTTTATCACATGTTCTCTTGAGCCCAAAGAAAAACAAATAAAGACTAGTTTTTATATCTTTGCATTTAAGATCTATATTCAACAATTGTCAGTGATATCAAGTGAAAAAAATATAAACTCCAAATTTGGAGGTCACTTACGCTTTCGGGTGTGGGTCTGAGAGCAGACTCTCTTCACGTTGTATCTTTATTTGAATGAATAACGAAAACACAAAAAAGAAAGAAAAAGAAGCAAAGAATGTGTGCAGGCATATGAAGATGTGACTGTAACAGTGGGTGTTGGTATGAGCATTCTCTTTATCTCACGCGGTCATCCTGGCACCCACACCTACACTCTCAAGATATTGAGTTGAATTTCTTTTTTTCTCTTTATAAAAAAAAATGAATAAAATGAAATAATTCTATTGCGTAATAGTTAGAAAAAAGTAAGACGATTGTTTTTATTTTATTCAACATGAAAAAAAAAGAAATTCTTTTTCTTTCCTTTCAATTTCAGTTCGCTTTAGTTTGTTTTTATAATAGTAATAATAAACACAAGATCGAAATAGTTATAATTGTTGCAAAATTTCTCGCAATAACAAAATGAAAATATTTATTAGGAGAAATACGGCTTAAAAAGAATGATGAAGTATACAGGGTATAAATTTACACTTCTTCCCCATTTACGATTTAATTGAATAGTTTAATTGTGTGTCATATTGTAATCGCACAGAGATTGCGTTGACAATTTTTCCAACTAGAAATTTTATTTTTTCATATTAGCAATGTTAGATGAGTAAAATATTCTATATGCACTTCGCGACATCTACAATAAGAAATTTATTCTATGTGTGTTTTGAGATAATCGTTTCGCTTATATTCCCAATACAATCCAATGAACTCTCGTTAATACTTTAAGTTATTGTAATGTAAATAAAAAGATATGATATAAAGCTAAGATTTTTATTCGAATTTAATCTATGAAAAAAAAAATACTTTTAATTCGTTACACAAAAAATAGTTATTTATTAAAAATTCAAATCTTTTGAGTATATATATATAATATTTTTTGTTTTTGGAAAATAACAATACAGAATAAAAATTTCTTATACATTTATATAAGAGAAAAATTTATTTTTAATTGTATCAATATAGGTTTATGCAAACAACTAAAATAGACATGCTAACAAGGAAATATACTAAAAGGATAATTTTTGTTGATTAATTAAATATTGTTTATAATTGTTTTGTAGTGTTTAAATCATTGAATGCTTCTTCAACACGTTTTCTCATTGATACTTCAGCTTCACGTAACCATACACGTGGATCATAAAATTTCTTATTCGGTTTTTCTTCAGCATCAAGTAAACCTTGAAGACGACCTTCATTTTTCTTATAAAATTTTAGTACACCTTCCCAATAAGCATATTGTGTATCTGTATCAATATTCATTTTAACTACACCATGTGAAACAGCTGTTTTTATTTCATCTTTAGTTGAACCTGAACCACCATGAAAGACGAGAAATACTGGTTTATCATCTTTTGAATTTAATTTATCTTTAACAAAAGCTTGATGTTTACCAAGTAATTCGGGATGAAGACGAACATTGCCTGGTTTATAAACACCATGTACATTACCAAAAGCAGCAGCTATAGAAAAAAATGGTGAAATAGCTGAAAGTTCACGTTGAATATCCCATATATCTTCTGGTTGCGTATAAAGTGCAGAATTTTCAACACCGGTATTATCAACACCATCTTCTTCACCACCTGTTATACCAATTTCCATTTCAAGCCAAATTTTCATTGGTGCCATACGTGTAAGATATTTTTTACATGCATCAATATTATGTTCTTTTGATTCTTCAGAAAAATCAAGCATATGAGAACTAAAGAGTGGTTCACCATGTTGTTTAAAATAAGCTTCATCGGCTTCAAGCATACCAACAAACCTTAAAAAGAAAAGAGGATGGATCATACATATGTCTTAACAATAATTGAAAATCATTTTTCATAAACTGCCTGAATCACTTTGTACGATTATTTAAGTAAATATTCGTTTTTATATCTGAATTTGACTAACAATGATCTCGAAAGAAGTATCTTATGTTCTATCAGATTAATTTACCATGGTTCTAATTTTTTTGCACAGTGATCACTATGTAAAACAACTGGTACACCATAATGTTTTGCAACAGTACGTGTATGATGTGCTGCAGCAATAGAACCTAGAATACTTGCAGCTTGTCCATCATTATTAAGACCTTTTCCAGCAAAAAATTGAGCTCCACCTTGTGAAACTTGAATAATAACTGGTGATTTTGCATCACGTGCAGCTTCAAGAACTGAATTAATAGCTGATGATGATGTTACATTAATAGCTGGTATAGCAAATTGATGTTCTCTTGCATAAGTAAATAATTTCATAACATTATCACCGGTTATTACACCTACAAAAAAAAATGACAATGTACTATTTGATCTTATCGATATTTACCTGTTGGAACAATATCAAGGACACCCATTATTAAATGATAGACGAAGTATGTGACTGAAATATTCTATAAATAAATGAAAAAAAAAATTTTAATGTTAGTATAATAATGGATTTATATTGTTTATCAGTACTAGGCATATAACAAAACAAAAAGAAAAAGAAACAGAAGTTGCGCATGCATCTACGATCTTAATACAAGGCGAATGTACTGAGTAGTAAGAGAAAGAAAAAGACTAGTTATTTTTTGCCGCGCGAGAAAGAAATGCAATTATGAAGACAGAATAAGAAGAAAGAGAAGAAAAAAATCGCCTTTTTCTTGTTCGAGAAAGAAAAGAAAGGAGCGGAGAAAAAAACAGAACGTACGATCGTCGGAGCACAGGACTTTCAACAGCAATTTTTCTTTCTTTCTTTCCTTTTCTTTTCTTTTCGTTGATGTTAACCCCATATATACCATAGGCGTTTATTAAGAGAAAATATATATGATAGTAGAAAAGATATGACTGTTCTAGAGGAATCTCCATTGGATTATATTGTTGCAAATTATTTCCCTTTTTTTTAATATATATATATGTATCCAATGTCCGTAAAGTTTATCATTTGTATTGTTATTAAAAATAAATAAACCTGTAATATTTATACGATCAATTCGATACTTTTGATATATGCAATTATGTCTCTCGCATTAATTTATAATGAATAATGCACATAAAAATAGGATTAATGAAAAAAAGTGATTAAATATATTTGATTACGAATATTAATAATAAGTTTAGCCGTTTTTTGGTCCGTAACTTTCAGATCTACCAATATCTGTCCATGCAAGAGCTAATAGATATAGACCATCAGGTAATTCATTCGAAAAAATTTGTACACCATATGTAGTTGCGGTGATAGGTGAAAAGAATTCTCTTTGATATCGAGCTAGAAGAGTTTCACCATTTTGAACTGCATCATGAAAAGTTGTATGAGAAGATAAAAGTTCTTTTTTCATTAAAATTTGTCGTCCATTTAATTCTATATTATATTGATAATGTTTCAAGAGTGTCACATGTTGTTTCATTGTTCCAGTTACCCATTGACCAGTTTTATCATCTAATAAACTAAGATTTATTTTACCAAGTTTACCTTCAAGTTTACCAACAACTTGTTTTGATGGATAGGATATTAATTCAAACTTTGGTAATATGGAAAATTTTGATTCAATACGATAGTAAAGAGTGGTTTTTGAAATATCAAATACAGAAAATTCTGCTACTTTAATACCATTGAAATAATCTTTGCGTAAAGTATAAGTACGCAATATATCATCTTTACCACTCACACAACTGGCAATAGTAACGAGAAAAACAACATGGTGAATGAAAAACATATTTAATGTGTAACTAAAAGAAAGAACAACATTCGTATATATATATATAAAGAAATGGTACAATCATCATGATGCAAATTTTTATATATTGACAGAATACGTAAATCCAGCACTTTCTTTTAGTATATGAATGATTCTTGTTTTCTATTTATTTGTCTAATATTACAATCAATGCGCTTATACCTCGATAATACATTTTTGAAGAATAGAGATATATAGATTTCAATAGGTTACTGCAATCACATTCACAATGCATATATGGCATACGCATCATAGAGTCTATAACTATTTGAAATAAATCAAAATAATTTTCAATCAAAGTTATTTTTTTTCTCGATTCAATTAGAATTTGTTAAATATAGAGATAAAAAATTAAAGTTGGATGTTATGTAAAATACAATACATTTCCAAGTAGAAATATTCTATTCTTTTTAATCTTTCTCACTGTATTTTCTGTAGTTTTTTACGTTTCTAAGAGAATCATGATAAATATTTTATTCAAAACTGACTTTGCAAAAAAAGGAAATAAGATTAATATTTGTATTGATACAGGATATTTTTTGTTGTTGTTCCAAATGCTGCAATATTTCGAACTGATTATTTAAGATAAAACTTGTTTTTATTTAACTCATGCAAAATAATTTCTATTTAATCGAGAAAAAATAGAGAAACACATATCATATTTTAAACTTATTTTTTATCATCGTACGTAAGAATATATCAAAACTTTAGTTTTACATTGTTTTATTTTGATTAAAACTGATTAATTAATGAAATTAAACGATCAATGATTTTTGAAGAAAAAAAGAGTTTTTTTTTCTTGCTTTTAGATTGTGAAGCTATTCAAGTTTAGATGGAACAACAACTATGAACATGAATAATAGAGTTGGAGTTGATGAAGTAATGTATTCAATAGAAAGAAAATAATCTCATTTTCTTTTTCGATATTTTAGTCTGTTGAAGTTAACTCTGATTCAACACGTTTACAAAGATTGTATGTATATATTGAGACTAAAAAATAAATTATAAAAAAATGTATTATTCTAGATTTGAATATTTTCGAGGACGAAAATTACTTTGGATAATATTTCTCATTATTTTAATTGCTGTAACAACTACTGTTTTGTTGACCAGAACGAAAAGAGAGAAAACATCAACAATAACAGAGATGACAACAGAGATAACAACAGAAATAACATCAGAAACAACAGAGGAATCAACTATGGAAACAATAACAACAAGTGAATTGTTAACAACAATAACAAGCGGTATGATTTTGTAAAAACTAGTTCGTTTCTTATTTCAAAGAATTCATACAGGAGAAATCATTGTTAGAGTTGGTTTTTCTTTTTCAATCTTAGATATTTTATTTAAATTATGACATAAAATAGTTTAATCGTAGATAATCGAAAGTCATACATCATACCTTCTATAGAATAATTTCAAAAGGTTCACTGAAATGTGAATGAGAATATACTATCGAATCCATAGCTCATTCATCGATACCCACATCTACATTCTTGTAATTTATATGTAATGACACAAAAATATTATAATTAATAAAACAAAATAAGTTTTATTTTTAAGAAATAATTTTTAGATCGAAAGAAAAGAAAAAAATTGAAATGTTTTTTATTGTTTTTATAGAACAATTAATTCCATCTGTTATTATCGATAAAAATACAAAATGGAAAAAGGATGCAGTTACTGTTGCAGGGGGAAATGGACAGGGAAGTGAATTAAACCGGTTAAATAATCCTTATGGTATTTATATTGATGATGATATTGAAAGTATTTATATTAGTGACTCTAACAACCATCGTATTGTTAAATGGAAATTTGGTGCACATACTGGTGAAATTGTTCCAAGTAGAAATGGACCTGGGAGCGAAATATATAACTTGTCTACTCCAACGGATTTAATTCTTGATAAAGAGAAGAAACACCTCATCGTTTGTGACCCTGACAACCAGCGAGTGATGAAATGGTCTCTTGAAAATAGTCAGGATCACCAGGTATTAATAAATGATATTGTTTGCTGGAGTTTAGCAATGAATAATGATGGAGATCTTTATGTTTCTGACAAGCAAAGACATCAAATCAGACGTTGGCAGCAAGGAAATAAAGAATATACAGTTGTAGCAGGTGATAAGGAAGCAGGAGATAAATTAAATCAACTTAATTATCCTGAACATATCTTCGTCGATAAATATCATACAGTTTACGTAATAGATTCAGGTAACAATCGTGTGATGAAATGGACAGAAAATGCACTCGAAGGCATTTTTATTACTTCAAGAGAACCTTATGAAGGAAATTGTAATACATATGGTGCCTTCATAGGCGTGACTGCTGATGATATGGGTAATATTTATGTGTCGAGTGCGGGAATTCATGAAGTAACGCGTTGGTCACCAGATGCAAAGAATTGTACTAAAATCGTTGGTAAAGGACAGGCTGGAAACGGTCCCATGGAATTAGATAACCCAAATGATTTATCATTTGATCGACATGGTAATCTTTATGTTGTCGATAAATACAACTACCGAATACAAAAATTTGCTATTGATCTTGACTGAAACAGCTTTTCATGATAAAATGATTTTTGATAAATAATACTTTTCATTAATAACAAATAAAGTTCATTAAAACTATAAATAATTTAATTTATGACTCATTTTTGTAGACACATTATTTCAGCTTTCTGTTTTTTTTGTTAATCGACACACGTATGATGCTATCGATATAGTTGTCAAATTTTTCGTATCAACATTGACAATCACAATTTCAGTTTTTATACTTTAAATATTTAATTGACTATAATATGAAAAATAAATCAAACAATTTGTTCTATTTGTGGAATTTATTCTTCAAAAGTAAATAATGGACATTCTACAATTGAGTTTCTAGTGAAGATCTTCACGATCACTTTAGTTAGTGTAACGAAAAATTAGATTGTAATCGAGAGAAGAGAATGAATAGGAAATGTTCGGACTGCACCGAACCGCGATGTTTTATTAAATAGCAAATGAATATCAGTAAGTTGCAACGCTTTTTTACTAACGACTAAACGTACGTAATGTCCCCAACTATCTGCATCTACAGCACTCCATATTGAATATCTCTTTGAAAAGAATAACCATTAGTGATGTAACTTGCGCTTCTTTACTGAATGAAGTCATTGCTCAAATCGGTCTGTCATTACAACGAAAAGAAAACGTCTAAATTAACATAAATTCTTCTGGATA